>JAVXUP010002691.1:0-113791 GCA_033070095.1 Escallonia herrerae
ATCCCCATTAGGTAGCACAGACACGGACACCGCGTCCGATCGACGCTGACACTGAAACAACATATTTTAGCTTTATACTTGTGGACACCTCTTCAATGGGTGTCCGACACCGTGTCCAACTGTCTGGCAATTAAAAAATAAATCAATGTCTTCGAACACCCTATATGAGGTGTCGGACATGTGTCCGGAGATGTTCGACACGTGTTCGGATGTGTCGATGAGGTGTCGAGATGTCGGTAGGTCACGGACACCCTGTCCGATCGACACCGACACCAAAAAATGTTACATTTTTGCTTTATATGTGTGGACACCTCTTGAAGGGGTGACGGACAAGTTGTCCGGCATTTAAAAAATAAATCAATGACTTCGGACGTGTCCGGAGGTGTCGGTACGTGTTGGTAGGTGTCGGACACGTGTCCGGAAGTGTCCGACACGTTTCTGGAGGTGTTCGACACGTTTCTGGATGTGTCGATGAGGTGTCGAGGTGTCGGTAGGTCACGGACACCGCGTCCGATCGACACCGACACCGAAATGTCACAATTTGGCTTTATACTTGTGGACACCTCTTCAGGGTGTCCGACACCTCTTCAGGGGATGATGGACACGGCGTCCAGCATTTAAAAAATAAATCAATGTCTTCAGACGTGTCCGGAGATGTCAGACACCATACCGACACCCTATATGAGGTATTGGGAATTGAGATTGTTAGCTGTGCTTTGAGAATTTGAGAATTGAGATTGTTAACGGAGGATATGACCCAATTGGATTGAGATATCTGTGAATTAGTTGAATGGTTAGTTGTTGAATTTAGGTTAATTAGGTTAACGCGACATTTTTAGCACCCCTTAGAATCTCATCATGGCTCCAGCACTGGCTAAAATCAGCCCTAATTAGTCCCGATTAACCCTAATGAACCCAATTAACCCTAATTAGCTCTAACGAGCCTAATTAGTTTTAATTTACCCTAAGAACCCAATGAAAATTAAATCAGCTGTAATTACTCCAAATTGATCCTAATTAACACCAATCAGTCCAAATTAAACCCTAATTAGCCCTAATTACTCATATCTTGTAGACCCATGATTAGATTAATTAAACCCTAAACCCTAAAACCTAACTAAACTCTGATTACGCGCCTTAGTAGTTGTAATTAAGCCTAATAACCCAATTAAGCGTAATTAGCCCTAATTAGGACTAATCAACACTACTCCACACAATTAAACCCTAATTAGCTCAAAATAACTCTAATTAGTCCTAATCAACCCTAATTAGCTATAATTAGTCCAAGGTAGTTCTCATTAACACTAATTAGCCCTAACATAACCCAATTAATGCCTAATTAACCCTAATTAGGACTAATCAACACGACTCCGCACAATAAAACCCGGCTATTAGCTCAAAATAACCTTAATTACTCTTAATCAACCTTAATTAGCTATAATTAGCCCAAGGTAATCCTCATTAACACTAATTAGCCCAGAGATTGTTCAATTACTCATTTCTTATAAAACCTGCATTCTTTATATTCGTTTTAGGTCTTAGCCCTAATAAGAAATAATGAGCTTAATTTATTTAGTCCAATCCAGTTTTGTTAAGTTCAGTCCAGTTCAGTCAGATCCAGTGTGAGTCCAGTCCAGTTTTGTTAAGTTCAGTCCAGTTCAGTCCGATCAAGAGTAAGTGCGGGGCTGAGAACCGACAGAACAGAGATTCGACTTACACGGGGGGGTCGGTGTCACACGACATCGTCCGACACAAGAATACGGTCGAGCACCCGGATCTGGAGAACGATGAGGTCGTAGCTCTGACGTATAATCAGACGCACGTGCGGAAGAAGGACAAGGACGAGGCGCACCGAGCGGGCGACTATATTTCAAATATTGCCTGGCGGATTGATGTGAGTCAATTTGTTTAAGTTGTTAATTTTTTGTCTTTCTATCCTCAATGTCTGTTGCGTTAATTAATGCCCTAACATATCTTTATATCACTGTTTTTTGCAGGCCTCGTATGAACAGCTTAGGGGGTCCGAGGAGCAGTCCGGACAGCCATCAGCGTCCACTAGTACGGGTACGAGTACTGGGGCGTTGAAGCGATGGCTTAATACGCCGGAGGTCGTCAATCGGCCGAAAGGCCGCATACGCGGCCTGCCTTGTCGGACTGCTCGTGCAGTGATAGTTGCGTCCTCACCCCCCACTGCCCCTCCACAAACACCGGCTCCTCGGAATCCTTTGGGGGACGAGGAGATCGCGCACATTGCTACGGTGGTGTTGAGGATGATCAAGGAGCAGGAGGAGCAGGATCAGCAGGGTACCGCAGCTGGACATGCCGAGCCGGCCCCGAATCAGCAGGATCCAGATAAGGGACTCGGCAACCCCCGATGAGCCCCTTCAGCTCGTGCCCGATCCTAACTTCCCCCCGGCCCCTGCGCCCTGCTTGTACTCTTCTCCCCTCCCCTAACCAGCTGTATCCGGTTCCCAGCTTGTACATAATGAGTCTTTTTTATGATTAATTTTATATATTTTTTTGTGTATTGATTATTGCGCGTTGTTGTTGAAGATTGATTTTTTTATTACAGGTTTGGGCATTAGAAAAATAAAAAATATATATTTTAAAATTTTTTTGACTTTTGGCGACGGATTATATCCGTAGCTAAAAGTCTTTTATTACTATCTGTTTTTAGCGACGGATTATTCCGTCACTAAATAAGACATTTAACAACGTAATATTCTATCGCTAAAATATTTATTCAGTCGCTAATTTAATAAAAAAATTAAATTAAAATACTTAAAATATAATTAGAGACGGATATTCCGTCGCTAATTAATAAATAAATCCGTCGAAAAAACTTAAATATTATACGACGGATTTGAAAATTCCGTCGCCAAACTATTAGTGACAGGCTTTTATACGAGGGACTTTTAGCGACGGTAAATCCGTCGCTAAAACATTTAGCGACGGATTTTCCGTCGTTAAAAGCCTTTTTTCTTGTAGTGACTCCCATTTTTCACTCCAGTATATTAAGCATATTAGGTCATATGGGCAGAAGTGCCCACCTAAAAATTATAAAATTGCTTGAACGAGGAATTTCACCGCAACTCTTTGTTGCGGTTGGCATCATTGCCTCCAAAAGCCAACCGCAACAAAGTGTTGTGGTTCCCCCCGTGATGGCCCACCACCCCCTCCCCCATGGCCCCCCTCCATGCCCAACCGTAACCCTTTGTTGCGGCTGGCATCTTACGGTTGTTCCCCTTCCCCCCCCCCCCCCTCGCCACGTGGTGTTCCCCCTTCCCCCCATGGCCCCCCTCCATGCCCAACCGCAAAAAAATGTTGTGGTCCCCCCCTCATGATGGCCCCTTCCCCCCCCCCCCCCCCCGTGATGCCCCCTTCCCCCCCGTGATGCCCCCTTCCCCCTCCCCGTGATGCCACGTGGTGTCCTTTCCCCCGTGATGCTCCCCACGTGGTGTCCTTTCCCCCCTTCTTTTTTTTTCAGAGGCAGCTCAAAGCTTGGCCGCAGAGTCTTCTGCCATTTTTTTTCTTTCACAGCCTTTGACTGCTCACTCACGGATTTTTTTTCTCTGTCTTCTTTCTTCTTTCCCTCACTTTTCTCTCTTTATAATCCCTTCTCCCCGAACCCTTTCTTCCACTCTCCATCATCTTTACCAACTGTCTTCATACTCCATATCTCACCTACATAATCTCCACAACAATACAAACAAAAAAATTTTACGCTAGAAGATCGGTGGATAACCGCTAGAAGATCGGTGGATTTTTCTTTAAATATATCAAGTCAAAACAAGTAAGTATTTTGAATTTTCTTATAATTCAATGTTAATTTCAAAGTTCAAAAATAGTCATTGTAGACTCAAATCAAAGATAACAAAAATACAAATTGAAGGAAACAAAAATCAGATCAATCGGAGATCGAATGAGCGGTATTACATTTATAGATTCCAAAATAGCGATTTTTTAGGGCGTCAAAATTAGGTTTTTCACGAATTTATAAAAAATATAGAGCTAGATTTTGCCAAAGTGTAAAAAAGAGACCCTAGTTATTTTTAAAAGATCTATATCAGGAAAAATTTTAGATTTTTCCAAAGACTGGAAAGGGGTTAACTGATACGGGGAACCTTGTAACTTTGCAGTGTAATTTAAAATATCAAGCTAGCGCGATTTCGCGCGAAACTTTTATGAGAACCCTAGGATGTTGGGAAGTTCCATTCCCCAGGAATTCGGGCCATTCCGAAGTCGTTAGCTATTTTTTTGGCCGAACGGGCTTTTAAGCGCTCGATCCGGACACCGGTTCGGAATTTTTGGGCGAAAAGTCCGTAGAATACTTTTTAGATCAAGAATGAATTCAGGAAGCTTAAAATAGCATTTCAAAGCACTTTTGAGATTGTTCTGATGCCAGGGGCATTTTGGTAATTTGCCACCCCGAGAGGGGTATTTTGGTAATTTTACGGTGTTAAGTTTTTCAAAGGACTTTTTAGTCCAGAAATGTAAGTAAAACACCTGAAAGGTTGTTTTGAAGCTGGTTTGGGGCGTTAGGGTGATAATGAACCCCCGGGGGCATTTCGATAATTTGCCGCTCATCGGGGGTATTTTGGTAATTGAACATTGTAACACAACTGGAGGAAATAATTTTTAATACTATGTGTGTTCCTAGGGTGTAACACTATGTGTGTTTAATGTGAATACGAAACGTAATTGTCGCTAAAGGTGAAAACTTAATTAGACAGTTTTTCACGAATTTATAAAAAATAGCTAGAGCTAGATTTTGCCAAAGTCCAAAAAAGAGACCCTAGTTATTTTTAAAAGATCTATATCAGAAAAAATTTCAGATTTTTCCAAAGACTAAAAAGGGGTTAACTGATACGGGAACCTTGTAACTTTGCAGTGTAATTTAAAATATCAAGCTAGCGCGATTTCGAGCGAAACTTTTATGAGAACCCTAGGATGTTGGGAAGTTCCATTCTCCAGGAATTCGGGCCATTCCGAAGTTGTTAGCTATTTTTTTGGCCGAACGGGCTTTTACGCGCTCGATCCGGACACCGGTTCGGGATTTTTGGACGAAAAGTCCGTAGAATACTTTTTAGATCAAGAATGAATTCAGGAAGCTTAAAATAGCATTTCAAAGCACTTTTGAGATTGTCCTGATGCCAGGGGCATTTTGGTAATTTGCCACCCGAGAGGGGTATTTTGGTAATTTTACGGTGTTAAGTTTTTCAAAGGACTTTTTAGTCCAGAAATGTAAGTAAAACACCTGAAAGGTTGTTTTGAAGCTGGTTAGGGTGATAATGAACCCCCGGGGGCATTTCGGTAATTTGCCGCTCATCGGGGGTATTTTGGTAATTGAACATTGTAAAATTTTCCGCAATGAGGAGGAAATAATTTTTATTTTTATTTTATTTAATTCTATGACTTGTTGAGAATGATATAATTTTTATTTTTTAGATTTCAGTATAAATATGGATGCAACTGGAGGAAATACTTTTTGTGAAGATTCTGATCCACCTTACTTGGGTCAAGTTTTTCAAACACTGGACGAAGTTGAAGCATACTATAGAGCATATTCGAAAACGATAGGTTTCGGTATTAGAATTAAGACGACTAGAAAACGGGCGAATACAGATCAAATTTGTGGAAGACTATTTGAGTGTCATAGAGGAGCACCGTATGTACCCCCGGTTGTTCGGATCAGTGACGAAGGGCCAACAAGACAAAGAAAACGGGACACATTTCCGGGTACCGGCTGCAAGGCCCATGTGTATGCAGTACACCGGAAAAATGAAAACCATTGGGTTGTGACGGGAGTGGAGTTGAGCCATAATCATCAGTTGATGACCCCTAGTAAGATTGGTCAAATTCATCAACACCGAGAAATAAGCGCGGCACACAGACAACTGATATTTACAATGGCCGAGGCTAAAATTCCACCTTCTAGAATGATGGGGGTTTTCTCAAGCCAGGCTGGGGGGATTGACAAGTTGAGTTTCAACGAAGTAGACCTTCGAAATGAACTTCGTGCTCAGAGGAGAGAGTCTTTCGGTAAGAGTGATTCTCAAGCTACACTTGATATCTTCAGGCACCTTCAGAGTGAGAATTCTGGCTTTTTCTATAGTCTCCAACTGGATGATGAGAACCGCATTAGTACTATATTTTGGGCGGATGCCCGTTCTAGAGCTGCTTACCAAAATTTTGGGGATGTTGTGACGTTTGACACCACATACCGCACAAATAAGTACTCTATGCCTTTTGCTCCGTTCACCGGGGTGAACCACCACTATCAGTCAATCTTGTTTGGCTTTGCCCTGCTTAGGGATGAGACGGAGGAGTCATTTACGTGGTTATTTGAAACGTGGCTTAAAGCAATGTATCATATTCCTCCAAAGACCATCATCACCGACCAAGATCTGGCAATGAAAAATGCAATCGCTAAGGTCCTTCCAGATACTCACCATGGCCTGTGCACATGGCACATAAGCAACAAATATCCCGAACGGCTTCACAATGTATATGCAAACCATCCGACATTCAAGACTGACTTTAATACATGTGTGAAGAAATCGTTGACGGTAGACGTGTTCGAGGAGAGGTGGGCCAAGTTAATGGATGACTACTATTTGCACAATCATGAATGGTTACAATCGTTGTATGAGATCAAGACACAGTGGGTCGGTGCCTACACCAAGAAGTTTTTTGCAGCCGGAATGACTACGACCTCGAGAAGCGAAGGTATGAATGCATTCTTTGATGGGTACGTAGGCCATTCTTCAAGTATAACAGAGTTCGTACTAGAGATGCAGAAAGCCCTTGACAGGCAATTTTTCCTTGAGAGAGAAGCCGACGCGGCTACAGTTTACAGAGAAAGAGCCATAGTAGTTTTTTCACCTTTGGAGGCTCATGCGGCTCAAGTCTATACCAAGGAAATGTTTAGACAGTTTCAAGAGGAACTACTAAAGTCGAATCAATATAGCATGACAAAGTTGCACGAGTATTCCACCAGAGATCTCAAGGTTTATGCTTTGACAAATGTGACGAATTTCGCCAATCCGTGCTCTTCGTCGGCTCCGAGGACCAGAAGACATTTTACCGTAGCAGTTTGTATGGACACCGGGTTGGTTAATTGCAACTGTCAACTGTTTGAGCATAAAGGTATACTTTGTCGACACGCGTTGAGGGTTTTTAGCGCCAAGAATGCTAGTGAAATCCCTCCACAGTATATCTTGGAACGGTGGACGAAGGAAGCCAATAGAGTCCACGGTCACATTCCTTACGTGCCCAATGTTTCAGTTGATTTCGAGCAATCTGAGACGCTGCGATATAATCACCTTTGTAACATCATGCACGGTTTATCATTGGATGCAGCGTCAACATTTGATGGGTACAGGTATCAAGTTGAAGCAGCCGCACGGGATAAGGCTAACCTTGCACAGTTTAGGATGGCATTACCAGAAAGACGGGACACTCCGACTACTCGGACGACTCCAGCCGGTAGATTCAATCGAGCTTCACAGCCAGTCATTGACGGCACTAGCCTGCAAGGTGAGGAGGACGACATTTTTGATCCAATTATTTCTCAAACAAAAGGGCGAAAACGAGCAATACGCATGAAGAATCCGATTGAAGAAGCAACGGGTCAAAAAAAATTGCGAAAGTGTGCGTTGTGTAATAAGATGACTGATCATGACAAGAGAAACCATTATAAAGTGTTAGGTATCGAACCTGGCAGTATGGTCGAGGAGGACGATGATGAGGAAGAGTGTTAGGGTTAATGTTTCAGTTGTATAAATTGAACTTTTATAATGTTTAAATTTGTGATTTGGTTTGTGGAATCTTTAATTTGTGATTTGGTTTGTGGATTATTGATATTTTTGGAAAGGCCTATTCAGCCACACTTAGGGCCTGTTCGGGCACACTTTAGGGCCAAATTCATAGCTTCCGAAAAATTACGTAATTTTTTTGTCACTTTTTTTTTGCTCATTGCACCTTAGGCACGCTAGTTAGCCCATTTGTATGAATTTCGGCAAAAAACGAGACACATTATTTTTTGGATTTTCCTATGAAGGGCCTGTTCGGGCACACTTTAAGGCCCAATTCATAACTTCCGAAAAATTACGTAATTTTTTGTCACATTTTTTTTTGCTCATTGCACCTTAGGCACGCTAGTTAGCCCATTTGTATGAATTTCGGCAAAAAACGAGACACATTATTTTTTTTGTTTTCCTATGAAGGGCCTGTTCGGGCACACTTTAGGCCTAATTCATAACTTCCGAAAAATTACGTAATTTTTTTTGTCACTTTTTTTTTGCTCATTGCACCTTAGGCACGCTAGTTAGCCCATTTGTATGAATTTCGGTAAAAAACGAGACACATTATTTTTTGGGTTTTCCTATGAAAGGCCTATTCGGGCACACTTTAGGGCTCAATTCATAACTTCCGAAAATTACGTAATTTTTTTTGTCACTTTTTTTTGCTCATTGCACCTTAGGCACGCTAGTTAGCCAATTTGTATGAATTTTGGCAAAAAATGAGACACATTATTTTTTAAATTTTCCTATGAAGGGCCTGTTCGGGCACACTTTAGGGCCCAATTCATAACTTCCGAAAAATTACGTAATTTTTTTGTCACTTTTTTTTTGCTCATTGCACCTTAGGCACGCTAGTTAGCCCATTTGTATGAATTTTGGCAAAAAACGAGACACCTTATTTTTTAGATTTTCCTATGAAGGGCCTGTTCGGGCACACTTTAGGGCCAAATTCATAACTTCCAAAAAATTACGTAATTTTTTTGTCACTTTTTTTTGCTCATTACACCTTAGGCACGCTAGTTAGCCCATTTGTATGAATTTCGGCAAAAAACGAGACACATTATTTTTTGAGTTTTCCTATGAATGGCCTATTCGGGCACACTTTATGGCCCAATTCATAACTTCCGAAAAATTACGTAATTTTTTTTGTCACTTTTTTTTTGCTCATTGCACCTTAGGCACGCTAGTTAGCCCATTGTCCAAAATCAAACAATAGTAATAATAAGGCAAATTCAATTTCAAACCTTAATATCCAAAATCCAACAATAGTAATAATAAAACATACGAACGTCTACTACATCTCAGGATAATGGTAAGGAAGGCGTCTAGCTACACCCTTTTTCAGCTCCCAGGCTATCCTATATCTAAACGTCAAGGCATCGTTTCGAGACCACGTATCATATTCGAGCACATCCGAGCGAGTATGTAGTCCATGTACTTGAGGACGTAAATCCCGCAATCATGACTGTTATATTGCTTTGGTCGGTTTTGTATCGTCACGACCGTCCAAGGATCTATCATTGTTTTGCTCGTGATGGCTTCCCCCTTAAAATGTCGGCACGCTAGTGGAATGATAGTAGTCTGCATCCAACAATAAAAAAGGTTATCAAGCCTATGTAACAAGAAGAATAGACTATGAGCGAAGGTCAAGAAATATAAACTAACCACCGCATTGATGTACGTGGAGTACATCTGCGCCAGCTGCCGACCAGGTCCGTCTTCCCTTAGGCTATCGTATATGTGGACCATTTTATTCTCTGGAAAGAGAACTAATAGGAAGAAGTGGCTTGCATGAAGAGCAGGTAGCATGATTAGGTTCGCCTCAGCTGCGTGACATTGATAGTCCGCGTTCAAATAGGAAAGCACGTTTGCAGATGGTCTCCATTCACCCTTGCTTGTCCCTCGCATCCTCTTCCATTCTGTGAACTCCTTCATGCTATTCACCATGATGGGGATAACAAAAGAGGCATACATGTTGAGCTTCAAAGTTTGGTAAGGGTTATAATTTAGCTCTCTAACACGGAGCAGATCTATATAAGCGTCCATGAGAAATTTGAAATATCTGTCTCCGGCGCCAACGGTCTTAGATCAGAGTGACCTAGGAATCCCAAAACAGGAAAGTCTGCTGTAGCGATTGGCTCATGCCCAAAGTAGTGCCGGTCGATCCAATCCCGTTTGGCCGGACTCAATGGCTTCGTCGGTTGTCCTTTATCCGACCGGAAGCTTGGGCGCGACGCCTGGATTCCTACTTGGGTCACCTGACTCTGGCGCTGAGAGTCGTACGCGTCAGGAGGCAAGCGATTAGACGGCTCCCACACCTGACTCTGGGGATGCGAGTCGTACGCGTCAGGAGCCAAGCGACTAGACGGCTCCCACACCTGACTCTGGGGCTGAGAGTCGTACGCGTCAGGAGGCAAGCGACTAGACGGCTCCCACACCTGACTCTGGGGCTGAGAGTCGTACGCGTCAGGAGGCAAGTGACTAGACGGCTCCCCTTGGTAACCCCGGTACGCAAGACTAAAGTTTTGAACTTCAGTCTTGTACCTCTCAATGGACCTCTTGAGATTGTCAGGAGCCTGACAAACCAGTCAAACCCCTCCAGCTGCTTGAACACCTCAGTGCCCTGGTCAACCTAAAAAACATGCATACAAAATATGGCTAATCATTTCAGGCATGGTCGATAAGGTGCGCAAATAAAAATTGAAACAACACTAGCATGACTTACAATGTTCAATGCCCAGAACTGGTCATAGATCTCACGTGGCGCGTACGATGTCTTCCTCGCCTGGGAAGGGCGATTCACCCTCGTGCGCGTCACCTTGAGAAACCATTGCAGGTACTCCTCAATGCTGATGCTGTCGGCCTTCAGCGATACAAGGCTATCATATGTTTCTTGCCAAGTATTCCACTGTTGCACCTCGTCGCTCAACAAATTCAAGGCATCAGGCACCTCGAAGTTCGGCCCTCGACCACTCCTGTATGGCCGCATGTCTACAGCGGGTTTTGGTATCCCTTGTAGACAGCCAGCTTGCCTCATAGCTCGATCGGGCATCTGAAACTCACATACTTCGAAGTGAATAAGCGGCACCCGAACCAAACCTGCCAGCACGTACGACACCGGAAGTTGCCAACACCACTCATCCAACTGATGCATCACCTTGCTATATGGCTGCCACGTCACCTGGGATGCATTGAGTATCTCTAGTTCCCCCCGATAGAACTTTAGATGGTGGTGCGGGTCTACCCGTCTCCTTCGGTTGGTCGTAGGCCCCCAGGCCCACACCCTAGGCCACGTCTCATTGGAATATTTCCGCGGTTGTGGACGACCCGTGGGTAGCCTCTCGTAAGACTCAAACCTGTGAATCTAGCAAACATTCATGAACTGAAATCTAAGATTGACAAGAGACCCCAGGAATATATGTGACATAAAGGCACCATCCTGGCAACCAAGAAAATAAATGCTCAAACCTGTAATAGAGTGAGGCAGGCGGCAATGGACTTGGCACCCTTTCTCGTAGCTATGTGCAGTGCTCGATATAGAGTGAGGCAAGGACAGCTGAACCCCACGAATACGAGTATACCTCCTCAAGATCCTCCAAGAACACCATATACTTCGGATGCACCGTGTTTTTCGAATGCGTCGGAAGTAATATAGCTCCAATAATATACAGAAGGAATGCCTTCGTATACGTCACGAAATCGTGAGGAGTGTATTCATCCGGTAGCACGCCATACTGCTCTCTCAGCCATTTAAGTTTGATGTCGTTTGTTGTAAGAGCTTCCCTCGGAATTCCTAGTAAATACTGCCTAGCCATCTTCGCTATGGATGCAGACGTTTTGCTCGAAGTAATGGGTTTGCCGTGACATGGGATTCCAAGTATAAATCCGACGTCCTCTAATGTAATAGTCATTTCACCAAACCGGAAGTGAAATGAGTTCGTCTCGCTCCTCCATCGTTCAACTAGAGCGGATATAAGGCAATCGTCGTGTCGAGACCAAATCCCGGGATCGGTGAACATAGATAAATTTTGACGGTGTAATAGTTGTATTTGTTCCTCGTTTAGTACCCACTCTTCGAGGTGACTTGTGCTTTGAATTGTTTCCAAAACACCCCTATCGACACCGTCAAATACGTGCCTCGCGACGTGGTCATCGTCATCGTATAGGATTGATGTATCATGAGGTCCGGCGTTGAAATCCATATATCTAAGAACAAAATATAATCGTAAACCAACTTAGCGTCCATAATATTTACATTCCAAAACTATAACTGGATCTTTAACCTAGCTTACCAACGCATTAGCAATAGTCATTATCTCATTATTTCAATGTATTAAAACAATTCCTCACTTCTCACCACTCCGAACGCTTAATTACGCTAGTTCCCTAAAATTTAGCGCCAACGTGGTTATTTAGCAATATACCCCCTGATGGCCGCTACACCCCCAACACCTCAAAACCGCTTTAAAACTACTTTTTAAATGTATTACATCAATTATATACCAAATATTTCCTTTATCAAATTTTAAAGGGGATGAGTTACCAAAACACCCCCAACTTATGCAAAATACCCCCTGGCAGCCATCGCCCCAACAAACATCTCAGAACAACTTTAAAATAACTTTTCGGGTGTCTTATACCCCTTCCCGAACTAAAAGTCTTGCAAAAATTTTACAATGTTCAATTACCAAAATACCCCCGATGAGCGGCAAATTACCGAAATGCCCCGGGGGTTCATTATCACCCTAACGCCCCAAACCAGCTTCAAAACAACCTTTCAGGTGTTTTACTTACATTTCTGGACTAAAAAGTCCTTTGAAAAACTTAACACGGTAAAATTACCAAAATACCCCTCTCGGGGTGGCAAATTACCAAAATGCCCCTGGCATCAGAACAATCTCAAAAGTGCTTTGAAATGCTATTTTAAGCTTCCTGAATTCATTCTTGATCTAAAAAGTATTCTACGGACTTTTCGCCCAAAAATCCCGAACCGGTGTCCGGATCGAGCGCTTAAAAGCCCGTTCGGCCAAAAAAATAGCTAACGACTTCGGAATGGCCCAAATTCCTGGGGAATGGAACTTCCCAACATCCTAGGGTTCTCATAAAAGTTTCGCGCGAAATCGCGCTAGCTTGATATTTTAAATTACACTACAAAGTTACAAGGTTCCCCGTATCAGTTAACCCTTTTCAGTCTTTGAAAAAATCTGAAATTTTTTCTGATATAGATCTTTTAAAAATAACTAGGGTCTCTTTTTTGGACTTTGGCAAAATCTAGCTCTAGCTATTTTTTATAAATTCGTGAAAAACTGTCTAATTAAGTTTTCACCTTTAGCGACAATTACGTTTCGTATTCACATTAAACACACATAGTGTTACACCCTAGGAACACACATAGTATTAAAAATTATTTCCTCCAGTTGTGTTACAATGTTCAATTACCAAAATACCCCTGATGAGCGACAAATTACCGAAATGCCCCCGGGGGTTCATTATCACCCTAACGCCCCAAATCAGCTTCAAAACAACCTTTCAGGTGTTTTACTTACATTTCTGGACTAAAAAGTCCTTTGAAAAACTTAACACCATAAAATTACCAAAATACCCCTCTCGGGACCAAAATGCCCCTGGCATCAGAACAATCTCAAAAGTGCTTTGAAATGTTATTTTAAGCTTCCTAAATTCATTCTTGATCTAAACAGTATTCTACGGACTTTTCGCCCAAAAATCCCGAACCGGTGTCCGGATCGAGCGCTTAAAACCCGTTCAGCCAAAAAAATAGCTAACGACTTCGGAATGGCCCGAATTCCTGGGGAATGGAACTTCCCAACATCCTAGGGTTCTCATAAAAGTTTTGCATGAAATCGCGCTAGCTTGATATTTTAAATTACATTGCAAAGTTACAAGGTTTCCTGTATCAGTTAACCCCTTTTCAGTCTTTGGAAAAATCTAAAATTTTTCCCTGATATAGATCTTTTAAAAATAACTAGGGTCTTTTTTTTGCACTTTGGCAAAATCTAGCTCTAGCTATTTTTTATAAATTTGTGAAAAATCCTAATTTTGACGCCCTAAAAAATCGCTATTTTGGAATCTATAAATGTAATACCACTCATCCGATCCGATTGATCTAATTTTTGTTTCGTTCAATTTGTATTTTTGTTATCTTCGATTTTAGTCTACAATGACTATTTTTGGACTTTGAAATTAACACCTAATTATAAGAAAATTCAAAATACTTATTTGTTTTGACTTGATATATTTAAAGAAAAATTCACCGATCTTCTAGCGGTTATCCACCGATCTTCTAGCGTAAAATTTTTTTGTTGGTATATGAAAACAGTTGCTAAAGATGATGGAGAGTGAAAGAAAGGGTTCGGGGAGAAGGGATTATAAAAAGAGAAAAGTAAGGGAGAGAGAAGAAAGAAGACAGAAAAAAAAATCCGTCAGTGAGCAGTCAAAGGCTGTGAAAGAAAAAAAAAATGGCAGAAGACTCTACGGCCAAGCTTTGAGCTGCCTCTGAAAAAAGGGGGGGGAAGGACACCACGTGAGGGGCATCACGGGGGAAAGGACAACACGTGGCATCACGGGGAGGGGGAAGGTGGGCATCACGGGGGGGGGGGGGGGTGGGGGGGGGAGAACCGCAACACTTTGTTACGGTTGGCATGCCAACCGCAACAAAGAGTTGTGGTTGCGCATGAAGGGGGGCCATGGGGGGAGGGGGACACCACGTGGCGGGGGGAAGGGGGGGCCAACCCTCAAGATGCCAACCGCAACAAAGAGTTGTGGTTGGGCATGGAGGGGGGCCATGGGGGGAGGGGAGACGGGGGGGGGACACCACGTGGTAGGGGGGAAAGGGGGCTAACCGCAAGATGCCAACCGCAACAAAGAGTTGGGGTTGGGCATGGAGGAGGGCCATGGGGGGGGGACGGGGGGTGGTAGGCCATCACGGGGGGAACCACAACACTTTGTTGCGGTTGGCTTTTGGAGGCAATGATGCCAACCGCAACAAAGAGTTGCGGTTGGGCATTTCTTTGGCAAATACGCAACCGCTGGAAACAACAGCGGTTTAGTGGAGAAAAAAGAATTTCTCCACCGGTAGACAGAGATCGGCTCCCATATATATATATATATATATATATATATATATATATATATATATATATATATATATATATATATATATGAACATGAGTAATTGCACCAATGACCACTGAACTACGACTCAATTTTTTTAAAATAGCCACTGAACTTTTATTTTTTTCATTATGGTCACTGAACTCAAAAATTTGTCCAATTAGATAATTATATTAGTCGGAGTTAGGAAGAGCTCTGTTAGGTGGTCATGTGCGTGGCCTGGGAGAACTGTCACAACCTCTTGATTTATTGTTTTTTTAGACAAAAGAAAATTCAGAAGTGCCCACCTAAAAATTCTAGAATTGCTTAAATGAAATTGCCGTTTTGGTCATTTTGCATGTTAAACTTATAAAATTATATAAGAAAATGAGTAAAATGCATCAATGAGCATCGAACTATGACTTATTTTTGGGTCAAATACACGTAGGTACTCTGAAACTACTACAAAGTCTCAATTAAGGGTCCCAAAATTTAATTTTTACACATAAGGGCCTATAACTCCAAATTTGCAATAAGTAAATACATCCGTCCACTTTCTTAACGATTAAGGCTTTTCCGTCAGGAGCATTTTTGAGTTTCCCTATTTGGGTGTTTTCCTCTTTTCTTTTTTAATTTTTCACTTCTTCTTCCTTAAGAAGAAGAAACCATCGGCGGCAGATCTTCGTTCAGATCATAAGAGGCATGCTGTTGATGGCTCAGTTCCTCTCACGCGCAGATCTGTCGTCAACTTCCACTAGGGCCACACCACTGCCACGATCGACAGCAACCACCAGTGGTGACTGGTGCCGCCCACCGATCTATCAGAAAGGATCCACGACGGCGGCGGGTGAGGAACCAGATCCACACCACCATGCTTACCGTCACAGAACAACAAAAGAAAAGGTTATTCAAGCCAGTCGCTTCAATTAAACCTTCTTCGACGACCGATCGACATCAACCATGATCGTCATACCTGTCGTCGGCGATCGGCGATCGGTGCCTCAATTTTTCCTTCCCCTCCTCAAAGAGCCAAAACCCTTGTACAAAAAACTCTTGCCTCTTACCAACCGTGTGATTTTCCCTTGCCTCGCCGCCTGTTGGCTCATAACAGTCTTCCCTTCCCTGGGCTACATGTTCGAAAAGAAGCCTCTAACTGGAATTAAGACTCAAGTGGTTGAAATTCAGTCAAATTTGACAACACTTGGGATGTTCGAAGCCAAAATCGAGGACTTCGAATTGAACATGGTCAAAATCAAATTTGGTTCATAGTAGCAATCGTGCCGGAAGTAGTTCCATTCAGCTCAGGAAGGGCTTTGTCCAAATGAACAGCTTCCTCTTCCAACCTCTTTAACCTGCTTCCCAAATCAACTTCAAGAAAGAAAATAGAAACAGAGAAAGAAAACAGAAAGAGGAAGAACAGTTCGGGCAGTACGAAGAAAATAGGGGGAAGAAGAGAGGAGGAAAGAAAGAGAGAGAAAGAAAGGGATTAAAGGAGGATGGGGAGGAGAGAGGTGAAATTTTAAAGAAGAAGAAGAGAAAAACACCCAAATATGGAAACCCAAAAATGCCCCTGACGAAAAAGCATCAATCGTTAAGAAAGTGGACGGATGTACTTATTGCAAATTTGGAGTTACAGGCCCTTATGTGTAAAAATTAAACTTTGGGACCCTTAATTGAGACTTTGTGGTAGTTCCAGGGTACTTACGTGTATTTGACCCCTTATTTTTCTTAATGACAACTGAACTTAAATTTCTTTCATTATGATATGTGGACTCACAAATTGGTCCAATCAAACCATTTTGCTAGTCGGCGTCATGAAGAACTCCGTGAGGTGGTCATCTGCAAGGCACGTGCCCCTAATTCAATGGAAAATTGTCATGGACTTGATTTATTTTTTTTAGACAAAAGAATATTCATTAACTTAGGTTATGATACTTTAAAAGTGAGGCTAAATTTACATTCGTTTTTTGCTAAATTAATATCTTTTTGCCACTAAAATAAGCACTGAAGTTGCTTTTATGCCTTTTAGCGACAAAAAGTATGTGAATTTAGTCCTATCCCTTTGTTTTGGGTTTAATATTCTTTTTTTCTTTCTCTGCAGCCACCACCATCCCACATCCCACACCATTATTACCCATCACAAAAATACTACACCACCTCCCGTTTTAATCACCTACACCACCATTTGCCACCACCATCACCTTCTCGTCCCCTAGGACCGCCGCCATCGAGCGCAGCCATCACCCTTGGCCACGACTGACTTCCCTCTCCACCTCCCTCTCCCCCTGCGGCCTCCTTCTTCCTCCACAGCATCAATGAACCCATTCCCCGAGTACGCTCCGACCACCGCCACCAAGCCTGCATGCATCGGCCTCCTTTTGTCGATGATGCAATAAATGAAGAAGGAAAGGAAAGATCAAAAAGTAAAAATAAAATAGAGAGATTGAGTCGGAGAGACGGTTTTGCCCCTGTTGTGATACACCATGTGCGCATCACGTGACCACTTAAGGAGAAAAGGCTAACCTGGATCAACAGAATGACCTAATTAAATAAATTTGAAAAGGAAAAAACACTATAAATAGCTTACAATGTGGCGCTCTCAATGGACAACACTTCATCTATTATATAGTTGTTTGTGATGAAATGCCATCACGTATGAATTAGTTTTTGATAATTATAGGTTAAGATACTTGACCAACTACCTCGGCGACACCAAGATCTCACAGTCGTAAGCCAAATTCTCTTACCCTCAGCAGAACAAAGCTCCGTCACGCCTTCTCATAAAATTCTTGTTGGAAAACAAACAACAAGCCCAAACGTTTAGCAAACTACTGACTGCAAGTGGACTTACACCAACAGCATAAACAATAGCACCCAACACCCAGCAAACTCCAGAAGTTAGCTACCACACTGAAAATTAGTTTAAAGTAGAGTCCAAATATGTATGGGGAAGCATAAAGATTCGAAGAACCCCCTTCATGGTTTTTATATAAGGAGAGACATGTTAAAAGAAATCGTGGGAATCGAAAGATAGCATCATACGAACAAAGCCTAGAGCTACCTGCTTTAGAGGACTTGCTTTATTTAGATTTGTGCTGCCAGACATTCACTATGAGACATTGGCAGAGGCAGCCGATGGATGACTCCAGTGAACACGCACCTATCTACTTGTTACCCCGTCTGTCACTCCAATATACTGTATTAAACATTTTACAGCTACAGTCGTATCATATGCCTTTGTGCAAGAACTTTGGTCGCAATATATAGCTAGTCTGTGCTTTAAGAGTGACAGTAATGGTGCTTTAAAAGCGCTTCCACGTATGTAATACTCTGTAAAGGAAAAGCGAGTTCATCAGATAAATTGTCTATTGAAGCAGCTATGTATTTCTTGTGTTTTTATTGCAAAAAGACCGGTACTCTCTTGTATGCAGGCAATTAAATGAGTGCACTAGACGTTCCATTTCTTACTGATATAGGATCGCATATGTAATATGTGAATCAACTTTTTCAAATTTACTACACTGAGGCTGCTATTCTTAATCCATCAAGTTTCGTTGCTTAGTCTTCTCAGTTAGTTAACGGTGAGATTAGCAAAGCCATAAATATCACTAATCATAAAGCAAATCTACTATCAAACAATATGAGTTTACTGATTCCAGAATTACAGAAGCACCCACCAAAGGGTGTATCATGTCCATTATTACTCGCAAACAATTGCAGCCACGTCCTTTGTAAATGTGTGCATTTTGATCTTCAGCTATCCATTGCTTCTATGTCCTTAATAAGACGAACCAGATTGTGGTTTGAAGATCCACCTTCACTCACTGCTTCTTTAGCCAACTTTGCCATCTTTTCAGCAGAACTCGCAAACTCATCCTTCCTAACCTCCATCAAATCCCTAACGGTCTTCTCAACCGTTTGCTGGTCATAACAATCTTTCATGTCCAGCCCAACCTTCCAAACCTCCTCTACAAACCTACTGTTCACCTGTTGGTCAGCATAAGTTGGGCAACATATCATCGGAACTCCTTCGTACACGCTCTCCAACGTCGAGTTCCAGCCACTGTGAGTGAGAAACCCACCCATCGACGGGTGACTCAGGACCTCCTCCTGTGGTGCCCAACTCACAATGTAACCCTTCTCTGCCGGAACTAGGTTACCCCATTTTTGGCACCCGGCCACCAAATCCGGCCTGATAACCCACAAGAATCGTGTTTCGCTGTTCACCAAACCGTTCCAAATCTCCATAAGTTGCTCACTTGACAGGACAGTCAAACTTCCGAAGCTAACGTATATGACAGATTTGGAAACTTGCGCGTCGAGCCACGCCATGCAACTCCGATCTTCTTGCCATAAGCTGTTGGAAGGGGTTGATGATGGCGCCTTGGGTCCTGTTCTGAGTTTGGTCTTCAAGTGCGCATGGAGAGGTCCGATTGTGTAGAGATTTGGACATAGAGTGCGTATGTTGGAGAGTACGGAACCTTCTAGTTCTTCAAACGTGTTGATTATGAGTCCGTAGGCGCGTGGAGTTTCTTCACTCTCCATCATGCATAATTGGATGAAAGGATTGGACAAGTTGCCGGAGCGACAGAAGCTTGGAAGATCGCGCCGCCGGAGAAAAGGCTCCATGCCCGGCACACTCCTTACTGGTGCATCCAAGTCATGTCCTGCAACAAAAGTCAGACGTGTTCAATGCATGAAACTGGAGTAAAACACTTGCTTACCTGGTCTGAATGCTAGATGAAGAACGTAAGTCAGATGATGGAACGGAGAAACCTAGGACGTAGAAGATCATAACATGAGCCACAAGCTTATTGAGCAACTAACCATTAAGGAAAAACCTTAGCTTTGCCATACATGTTTAAGGATTTGCTTACATGGTCATTTAGACAGTGGCACCCTTCATGATGTACATAGTTTAAGAAGAAGTTATAGTTTACGATATTACATCCCTTATTGACTCCCACAATATCAAGAACCTGCAATTCTGTTTCATCAAACACATATCTACAGTCAGACATGATTCTGCCAAAAATTAAATGCAACTTGTGGAAGACTTGTTATCCTGCCCCAATAATAGGATTGGGATTCGCTGTTATAACCATGGGTTACAGCAGGAGTGCTGTACCCAGCAATGTGAGGGGGGGGGGGGGGAGAGGGAAGAGAGAGTACTGGGTACAACATCCATGTACTCTCTCTTCCCTCCCCCCCTCCCCCTCCCCTCACATTGCTGGGTACAGCATTCCTGCTATAACTCATAATTACAGCAGGGGATCCATATCCCCAACAATATGTACAAAAAGCTGTTGGTTCCTAGTTTGGTGCTGATATAACTCAAATATAACTCTCAATAATTGGGGATACCCGGCGATCCCAGTTAAACTAGGATATTGATGATTATCTTATCAGGATTCTAAAAGAGTTGTCAAAGATTGTGACGTGATCCTCAAGGATCTTAACGAGATCTTAATAAATATGGCACATAACTCAGTCCTTCTAGGGGTCTTCTCCTACAGCTATATAAATGGGTCTATCCCCAAGTATGCGACAATTACACGATTCATGCTTTTTCAGAATTATTATTCTGTAGATGCGCTTTGACTTAAGCATTGAAGAGTTCTCCGCTGAAAATCCCACCCGGCGGTCACTCGTTTTCTAACGTTCACTCGTTTTCTGTCTTGCAGGCATCGATCCAGGTTCGAGTTCCGCAGCGTATGCAGAGCATATTTTTAGCAGCAACAGGTGCTAATATTCTACCGTAAAATATACGGTTGTAGAATCTTAATGGAAAGAACTCCTTCCTAACAACTTGCACTAAAAAAAAGAAAGAAATTGAAAGTAGTTAACACACCTTGGAAGGGGACTTCACCGGCTTCGATGAGCTTCGGAAGGCAGTAAAAGATCCAGAGACAGCAAGCGCTCAACGTACGTGAGTAAATGACCGGAATCCCCATCTCTTTAGCCACATCAAGAGTAAATCCTAGGAAGCCATCTGCAATGACACAAGTCACCGGCCGGCCGGTAATCAACACGTCCTTAAAAAGTGGCTTGCTCGTGGACTTAAGCGAGTCTAGTATCTCCATGACTTGGTCGCCTGAGCGCGGGTGGTCTGCGGGAAGGCCGTCGGGAATGGTCTCTAGGCGGAATCCGGGGTAGCGGTCCAGGTGGCAGGCAGTGGTTGTGTCGCGAAAGAGGCGGCCGTGGGTGTGTTTGGTGAGGAGGAAGGTGACGTGAAGGCCGGAAAGGCAGAGAAGCTCGGCTAGCTTGAACATGGAGTTGACAGGGCCTTGCAAGGGTAAGGGGAAGATTAGTACATGAGGTGGGAGTGAGGCTTGATCCATATGAGGTGATGATGAGTTCAACTAAGAAGGTGGAGATTTGATTTTGATAGGTTGAGGGCGTTGAGCTTCGTATAGCTAAGTTTCACATTCATCTGTCTGTATTATTGGCAACTTAGGACAAGTACTGTGTATGGACAAATTTGGCTGCTAACTCAATCATACAGGAACAAGTTAGAACTCCTCCCATAGAGCATCGATTAGGTTGTGACGGTAATGGTTAATTCACAATGCCAAAAAAAAATGCCGATAAGATATGTTGTTAAAATTAAATTTTATAAAAGGATTAGTAGTTACTGTTTGCAATGATCAATGGACGCTATCTAGGGTTAGTCGCGAGATGTTCGCGAGCTTGGTTGCAGCCAAAATCTCCTTGCACGCAAAAATGAAACTCCCACTCCTTTTAGTTAGCTTTTTAAGTGCGTCTAAAAGGCAAATTACAAGAAACTATATGAGTTCCTCAATCAAGAAGTGAAACTTCAGCAACAAATGTTAACAATATTAGTTGATTATGAGTTAATGTACAGGAGATTGCAGCTTTTTCTTACAATGGAAGTTGCAACAACCCAGTTTTAATTTTGCCTCAATTATCATGGTAAGATGCCGTGATAAAACAGACTGTGGAGGCTAACAAAAGCGTCGCCGGCCATTCCTCCACCAAATGATTTTACTCGAATAAGATGATCACCACCAAACCTAATATTGTATTACCTTTTCATCAACAAGTTGTTGTTTTCTCCTTTCTATATATATGCCCCCACCACTATTGACAACCAGAAAAAATGCCCACCAATATGTTGTTCTGACAAAACTTTCTTGTTCTTCTCAAAAGGAAAATAAATTTATATGTGAACTACATGGCAGCTGGAAAGCTAACTAGAAAAACTTGGAAATATGTAAATAATATATATAGTGACCCGAGATGGTGGCTGCTTTAGAATGCAAGTTGCTCCAAGATCTACCAACTTCTTGGCACAATTTGTTTTGTAGCTCTTGCTCCGCCTCACAAGTTGCTAGCACCACAAGCCGCTGCGCAGCGCAGTAAGCTGCATGAGGTCCAACAGAAGCTCCAGTTTCTTGCAACTTCATGTCTTCGAGCATCACTATACGAAGTGTTCAGCCTCACTCCTTACTTCGGCAATATTACATGATTTTGGATATCATTAATCACAATCATTTGGAACCGTTGGATTATGCGGACCGGTGCGATAGGAAAAAGGTCTATTATTAATAGCGTAATTATAGAATTTATGCAATGGTCTTGGATGATCGAAACCCTTGACCGGACATCATTTATCTCGGGGAGGTAATCACCAGAACAAGTTTTCCTGGAGATATATTGTACGTTGTCCTTGAAATATGTTAATCGAAGTTTTGTTATCAGAAAGGTAGTCAGTGTCCCTTACTTTGCCTTCAAAATTTATTACTCTTGACAAGCGGCTCCAACATATGTTAGTTGTCTAACATTTTTGTCTGAACCAGAGAGCATTCCACCAAGAAACAATGTACACACAACCATAGTAAAAATCAGAGAGTTCTTTAAGATAAGTATTGTTAGTGTTTTTCCAAAATATTGTATCAATTTTTGGTTCATTTTATGTATCAAAATAATGAAAGGAAGGTGAAGAGGCAAGGTGGGAAGAATCCCACGTAGGGGAATTGAAAAAGTAAATGGGTATATAATAAAGAACTCCACTTACTTTAATACTTACGTGGTATGCTAAGGTGTATGCATGTACACGAAGTATGGTGCGAACGATCGCGCGCGCTGGCAGTGGGCTGTGAGGTGCAATGTGGCACTTTGATGGCGCACTTTGCACTTGGTTGGTTACACATGCACCAGTTCGGGTTAATATCCGTACGGTTGCAACCGTTGGGCAGCTGGGTTGTGCCAGTTCAGGGCAGACCTAACTGTTGGAAGCTGATTAGTTACCAGTCCAGATCTAGACCGTTAATCTTAATAGTTTCTCATCCAACGGTCCAGACTGCTTGGGTGCATGGTGAAAGTGTAACGCTCCGGCTTAGGGTTATCTCAATCCGGCTGGAGCATTACGACAGATCAGCTAATCACATCATACTAATAATACAACTCCTTCTAACTCACTTGATAACTAAATCATATCATACAAAATTAAAGAGTTTACTGTGACAAAACACACCTAGTAAGCTCTATGCCAGATCTCAAAGCTGACATACTGTACTATTCAAGTACAACTTAATTCACAAATGTACAAGTGTCCCTTTGCCGTCTTCTCACCGTGCCTCACACATTTTTCGTGCCTTTCGAGGGACCGACTCCTTGATCTAAAATATTATGGATAAAAACCCGTCAGCCTACTGGCTCAATAAGATAATCAAAGACATTTAATGTCACCTTCAACACAAGAATATTGATAATGCACGCTATTACAATTCAATCACATTAAGCAGTTCTAGCGTGTGCACATAAGACATATCACATGTTCATACTTAGTTGAGCATTACAAGAGTTTACCATTCCCGAATTCAGTCCCATCAATAGACCGTTCTTATGTCACCACCCCCGGGATATAAGTTCACAACCTTTGCCTCCACCAAAGTAACCGAAAACAAATGAACATCGATACTGCCTCGGGTAGCAGTCGGAGATACAATTGTTCGGCTCATACGGTGCACCGCTATTCAAACACAATCAAATCAACCTCCAATCATTTGAATGGGATAACATAATAATCATCAACAATATATCAACCATCCCTTACAATAAAAGGATGTAGCATGCTCATGTACAAGAAAACAAATCATTCCATACATGTAATTATTGTAATCTTCATTTACTTGCACTATAAAACTTAGCTATCAAATATTTAGTCACTTTCATCATATAAGATCTCGAACATAAAATATAAATTCTTGATATTCAGTAACTTAACTTTAATTATAACATATCCAAAATCATTATAACCATGTCTAATTTGATATAATTCCATAATTCACACGTATCGCAAACTATCTCATGTTTCCATAATCTCCAATATGTTAAACATGAATATATTCATTTATTAACAAGTCTCTAACAAGTATTCCAAAGTTTGACAAGGAATTCATACTAAAAGAATTACGCTAACATAGCATATATCCATATTCATACCTTAAAAGCCCATTAAAAAGTTTCAACTATTTTACCTTAAAGAAGAGATGAAAGAACCAAAATTTTAGATTTGAAACACCTCCAAAGACTCCTCAAAACACGTTCAAAACGCTGTTTGAAGCTCACAAAAACTTTCCAAATCAACTGCTTAAGGTTTCCTTTCGAAAACAAGCCTTAATTCTATATTTTGTAAGGTTTTTGGTTGATTTTCTTGCAATTCTCTCTAAAAAAAATGAGGTAAGAGATTTTAAGCATGTCAATTCAGGTCTTTTATATCAGATTAGAAGCAAGTAGGAGGTGTCAGGTGGAGGTGAAGAGGTGGAGAAGTAAAGTGCGACGAGGCTCTAAGCACGAGGTGGCAAGATAGGGTTGTGCCACCTAGCAAGCACGACAAGGCTCAAAGCACGAGGTGACAAGACGCAGTTGTACCACCTAGCAAGAACGACAAGGCTCGAAGCACGAGATGGCAAGACAAGGTCTTGCTACCTAGGAAGCACGCCGATGCTAACCAAAGCACGACAAGGCTCGAAGCACTAGGTGACAAGACAAGGTTGTGCCACCTAGCAAGCACGACAAGGCTTGAAGCATGACATGTCGCAATAGTATGTTGACACGTCACAAGCACGATGGTGATAGGTAGCACGAGGTGTCGATCAGAGAAGTAATCAATATTGACTCCTCAATAAGCACGAGGTGTCACTATTGCGTGAAGACACCCAACAAGCACGATAATGCAAGTCCTAATTGTCACTAAAAATCATCATCATCATCATCACTTTTATCACAATCAACGAGTAATATTTTGAGCATCTCTAAAATTTTGGGGTGTTACAGAAAGGGTGTGACCCTTTATAAATATAGCACAATGGTCAGATTTTCGGTCCTAAGAATAAGCCTCTACTCTCTTCTCTTATTTCCTTTCTGCAAATCTTTTACAACGAGAAATTTTTGCAGAATTTATCACTTGTAAAATCATTATCTAGAATTTCATACACTAATTTGTGGGGTGAATATCGTGTGTGCAAACGCTATTCACTAGTGCGCTTCGTTGTATCTTGGAGGATATTTGCCTGCAACCCCCTGCACACCATGTTAGGTGAGGGCAAATATAAAGTTAAGGAGAGCGTTTTACAACGTGTCTCGAAGCCAATTTTGTTTCAGTCACAAAGCCATACATGTTTTACCAGAAACAAGTATGGCGCGGTAAGCCATACATATTCACATGGAATCCTTCCATGCGAATTTGTTTTGTAATGAGGCTCAGCAAATTGTGTACACCTTCAGGCTTCTCAAGCTTGTACTGGGAGATCAACCCGCAGACAGCAATGCGTCTGCTGAGTCTCATGTTGACAAGTACTGCATCAATCATCGCAGCTCCAACATTCTCAAAGTAAATATCAATGCCATTAGGGAAGTACCTGGTTGATTACCAACAAATGAGAATATACTCATGAATGTTGAGAAAGTCAGATGAGGAATTTAAACAAGAAAGTGAGCACCTTCGCCTCTATTAAATATTGAATGGCAGGGAGGGCTGGTAAGTCCAAATCAGCTCTCCTCATTATGATGGAGATAAATATGCGCGCTTACCTCTTCAAAGCTGCATCCAAGTCTTGCTCCTCTTTGTAGTTAAAAGCCTCGTCAAATCCAAATTTGCTCTTCAGCAGGTTAACCTTAAGTGATGAAAGACGAGAAAATTGTTCAAGCAGCCATTCTGGTCTACTTTCCCACTCAATATCACCAAACCGAGACAACCCCGTGATCAGCACGATAGGTAAAATTGAGTTGCTTATAAGTCGTATGAATTAGAAATTTTATGAGACCAACGTGATAGCTCGTTCAGTGAGGAAATCTCCTTTTTCCTGTGCAAGAGCACTGCTTCGAGCAATATGGGGGGTGGATAACTGGGTACCTCTGTTGTGTAGCCTAGGTTCAATTGGCCCCATATAGACCAAAGATAAAAAAAAAAAAATGATTAGAATTCTTTAATTCCCTGAAATACTAAATTATATCCAAGGCAATACAAATCTTTACTGAATACACAAGGCAATACGAGTCTTATTTCTCTAAAGTAAGGAGGAAGAGAGGGGATGGGCAAATGGACAGTAGCACTGAATTCTAACCAGCAACAGCTCAACTTAATGAAGCCTACCATATGAATTTTCATAGAACGAATGCTCAAGGGCACTGACCTTTTCTTGGGTTCCAGCACTTCCAACAACATAGCAGCCCAACAACTTTGCAAACTGCCCAACTATCTGACCAACTGCTCCAGATGCTGCTGAAATGAAACCTTCTCTCCTTTCTTAGGAGAGCAGATCTCGTAAAAACCAGCATACGCACTCATACCAGGCATAGCTACAAACAAACAAAAGAAGCTGATCAGAACACAATCCAGCCAACACTGAGTAATACAAAAGATGAGGTCAGGGTATTCTACATAATTTGGTATCATGATGCTTTGGGAGCTCCATCAGGTAGGTATATCTTGGTGTTCCAGTTAGTCATAACCAAAACGCAATAGGCATGACGATTCTCTGAAGGAACACCTCGCCTAATCGATATTCCAGGTAGAAAGATGAATTAGCCTGACATGTACTCGCTTCATCCTAAAACTAGTCAAGACAACAGATCTGAAGGCAAGGACTGACATCTGGATTGTAAGAGATTTAGTCTGTTCATGACTCTGTCTATGCTCTACACGCTTCTTCCTTTGAATATCACATCTAAATCATCGCAAAACTTTACCATTACCTTAAGTCTTTGGCGCCATTAAACTGGAAGTACTAAGGTAGTAGTTTACTATGGACATGGTAGCGTAAATTAAGTAAAGCTAAGATGAAAAACTGGCCTGGCAACATAAATTTTCCTCGTAAGTTCTCTACAACCAACTATTCGTTCTTGCTTTCAACTTGGAATAAGCTACCCGTCGGCATCTTCTTAAGCACTTTCTAAAGCTTAACGTGACTTGCAAATAGCATACAAATGAACGTCCAAAGTTGAAGAGATTCAACTGACCAAGAAGTCCTGTATAATAGGAAAGAGGAACATCTATATGTTGGATTTTGAATAGAGTCTCTGTGGCGGTAATGAGGCTGTACTCTTCCCATCCCGTCAGTCCCCAAACCAAATCACCTTTATTGAAGCTTTGATCCCCAGAGTCCAAAACTTTTGCCACTCCTAATCCAGCTATAGGCTGCATGACAACAACTGCAAAAATCAGTGAACAGCTACTTATGCAGGTAACAGGATCTTTGCCTTTTAAAGTTATTTTCCTGAAAATGGCTGATACCTCCCATGTTTATTGAAAATATTCAGTCAGACGTAAAATCTAGACGTTACTGTTTTCAATAAATGTGATTTTGTTATAAAACCAGTTTGACATCTGATTATAGGTCCAAACCAGTTATATACATTTGGCTATAAACTGCTTTAGTGTTTAAGCATCCCAAATGCAGTCTTTTGTGCTTCAAACAAAAAAAAGGGTGCTTTCACTCAAGCGCGACTTTATGTGCTTCATGATAATCACTTTTACTAATGGAATAATCCCAAACCGATCGACACAACCTAATGATTTTTGAGCTTATAGATCACATTTGTACAGTCACGTGTAAATAGATACATATAACTTTCTAATTGGAGAACTTATGGACCTCTTTGAGTAATGAAGCTGATTCCTAGCATCCTCCCTGCATAGAATTTAACAAAGACAATCTTCACGAGTTTTCAAGATGTGTTTACATAGCGAAGGAGATGATGGAAGCAACGAAAGTGAAGCAGTCTCTAATCTTAGCAAACACCAGGATTTGAGTCAACCCAAAGAAAAATTTAGACAATGGAGCACTGCTGGGATGGTGTAAGATCTAGTATTTGGTCCTACTTCAAGAGTCATCATCAGCATATGTTCTATACGACCACTGAAGCAAATATTAAACGAGCAAAATCGTCTATCAACGCAAGGGAGCCTTTATTTAGGAGGATCCAAGAACATTGAAGGCAGTGAGGAAGTTCCCTTGCAAACAGAAGCATAGTGCACAGTTTTGTCATTCGAATCTGGTCCTAGTAATTTGCTAAATTGGTCACATCTTACTGGTGAAAGCAAAGGGAGTACTACAACACATTGTAGTATTCTGGTTTCTGTCCTACGACCAGCAACTACCAACTATTCACTAGTGGACCGACCATACTTAAATTTTTACTAGCAATTTCGGTGGGCAAAACTGGAAATGAAATGCGTACAAACACAACAAAGCACGTTAGGCTTTTAAGTAGAGAGATACTGAAACTGGGTCTGACTTTTTACAGCCAAATACCATGTGCTCAATCAGATTCTTAGTACCACCTCGGCCTCATCGCCATCTTGAGATCATTGGTAATCACATCTTGAGATCATTGGTAATCAATAAGCAACTTTGATGAAATTTGCATTAAAATTTTAAAATGGAAATCGTACTTTGTCATATTAATAGGTGTACAGTTGTGTATATTGCTGGTTTAATGGAACAAGTATGAAATACCAAATAGGTTACTGGTGTTTGTTTATCAACAAATCATTCCCTGGCAACAGTGGTAATCCTCTTCTTGGCAACGGCAATAGTCCATGCATGACGGTAGTGGTACAGAGGTAGTGACATCCTGGACAATTGGGTACAAAGGGTGCACGGTAAGGCTGCATGGACTCTGCACGATTGATCTGGTGGAGACAGATGGGTTCAGCAGTAATTGGAACCTTATGACATTGCAATGCCTTTGCCACAACATAGTTTTCAATCATGGGCACAAGTTACTTTGATCCATAGGCATAGCATTGTGCTTAAAGATTTTATGATTTTTAGTCATCCGCATGTCAGACTCCTCATTTTGGCTAGGAACGTCTGAGCTCTGCCCTTGTGCCCACTTCATCAGGGCCAGGCCACAGAAAGGCCTTCACTCCAGGTTCCACATCCTTGAGCATCTTTTTGGAAGATTAAAGATACTACTCCACTATAATTGGATACTATACAGTATGGAAATTATCAGTTGCAACCAGCCTGTGTAGCCTGAGGACCTACATATTAGTCCTTCACAATATGCAGCTTTCAGTTTAGTAGAAATCACTGGCACCCCTAGGTATATAGAACCCAAAGGCATGTCAAGACTGGCACCGACTGCACAAACCATGTGGCCAAAAATAATGATTGATTGTGCAATGAACAGATTCAAGTTCTAATCGTATATATGCAGACCAACATGCCCTTCTTTATGGTTGGTCAGGGAAATAAGAAATGAAATAGTTGATCTTTAGGCAGCGTTTGAATGTTTCATCGAAAGGCTACTTATTAAGGATGATAAAGCACAGTTTCTAATGGACTATGCGTAATATAGTAACAAGAAAGATAAAGTTCTGCGAACCTTTCCCTTCTTCTCTTGTTTCTACATTTCTGTTCAATTTATCTGATCAGTCATCTGAAACCCTGTTATAGGTAACAATACTTATTTCTCACATGTTTTGGCACTTTGGCCCAACTCTTTCAAATACAGCGATTATACAAATTTCCAATGCTTCACAAGAATAAGTTGCATCATTTGGTAGCAAGATTATGCGGGTATAGCATTAGATCAGAGGTAATTCTCTGACTCAAAGCGTTTGACTGGAAGAAACATAGGCAAGGAAATCAGAATCTTGCTCAAGTCTGCCCATGTCCTCCTTTAACAATCCCACCCATGCTTCTATTCCCTCATCATCTCTAGCATCCATGATAATGGCAGCGTTAAGTAACTTCATACCAATGCCTATCAAAGTAGGCTTTCCCCAACCAAAGTGAGCGGCTCCGAATAAAGGAAATCCACACCAACTACTTGTACTTAACGTGAAAACTTCTTCACTTTCTCCCGTCATTTCAAGTGCCTGTCTGAATTGCTTAAAGTACTCACCATCGGCATGCAACTTCCGAACATAGTCATCGCTCACCAACTGTCTAGATTCTCTTACTCTTTCAACCAATACCTTGTAGTCGACAGTCTTCTCACTCGCATCCCATTGAGCTCCTGTCATTTGGACCATGTTCCCCACGCTGTGTGGTGGCAAGGGCGGATCCATCCTCTCTCTCAGGTCCACAGCAGTGAATAGCCTGTGGGTCTTGACTTTTCTGTGTCGCGTTGCAGAGATGACGGCAGCCCATATAAAGGTTGATACAGCCTCCAGCCGAGTGGGCTGTGTCAGTGATGCATTTGTACCATTTTCTCTGAGAGAGGCTATTTCAGAGGCGTTGATCACGAATCGTTTAGTCACAATGGCCTTCGTGAACAGCTCCTTGTTCCATGTATGCAACATTTTTACATCTTGTGGAGGGAACATTAAGGTGCAATCCACGAAAAATACTTCATCAGTATTAATGTTGTCTCCTCGGGCGATGCTTGCCCAGTTTCTGACAAACGTGTAGATGGACGATTCGTCAAAGATTGCGTGCCTAAAGCCCAGGCCGATTGTCATCCCTCCGCAGGGAAAACTGGTGACTTGGATAGATAGGATTGCTTGGGCATTATAGGACGGAAGTAACTGCCCAAGTAGATCGATTTTTGGGTGTTTAAGGACCGTAGACAAGTCCTCCAGAACCCGAGCTCGGATATATCTGACACCTTGATCATTGCCACGGATGGAGTATTGATCTTTGACCCGTCCCGCAATCAGATACATTTGAGCTAAAGTCTTCGACAGAGATTCCTTGAGGCGGTCGGATCTTTCCTCAGGGGTAGTGCTCGGGTCTGAGTAGAAGAGAACGACGGGCACGTAAAGGTTCAGCACTACTTGATCCAAGATGGATAGCCTATGGATTCTACGGCTTTTTGGGGTTGGAGAAGAGGGTTTGATGGTTTCTCTTGAAACAATTTCAACTCTCAATGCCATTTTCGTTCCCCTGAATGTTGAGATCACTCTCAACCTGATAATACTAGTTGTTGCTATCTTCCTCCTTTGTAACTGTTGACTTGGAAGAGAAGACCTCATTTGTTATAACAGCTGGAGGAACCTGACGCTGCAGATGACTTAGAATAAGATTAAGCCTCGCTTCGTGCTAGATGTGCTTGAAAGTTAGTTTATCATCAGCTCACAAAAAGGGAAGATAAGATTCTTAATTAGGCTCCGTGTTGTACAACTATATATTGGCCATTAGCTTCGCTCAAGAACTTTTTGAAATGGATGTGGCAACCGGCAAATATTAGGACCGGCAATCGTAATCCAAACCCATTAACCCGCCCAAATCCGCCCAATTAAAGGTGACCCAAACCCACCCATTAACTAGTTGGATCTTAATGGGTCAATATTTTTCATTACCCAATAAACTACATGTGTAAATGGATTGTAAATGGGTGCTCATTTAATCATGTCATTTAATTTGATTTACTAAATATTGAGTCAAATCTGTCAAATCTGTAACACCACCAATAACTCAACATTTTAGCCCAATCGGACCTGCCATCCCCTCCCCCGTCGCCATCCACATCCTAACCTTCTACTGTGGTGTCGCTTTCCTCACATTCTGCTACAGTGCCGCCGTCTATCGTCGTCGTGCCAACTCTGTCACCGTGCCAACTGCATCGCCACTCATTGTAACCGTCTACATCCCCACCTTCTGCTGCGGCGCAGCCATCCCCACGTGATCCTGCGGCGCTGCAGTCTACGGTCGGCATGCCAACTCCATCGCCATTTATTGTCACCGTCGGTAGTGGCGTCCTTCTATAGTTGTGGTATTAGATCTATGTTTGTGGTTGGTGTTTGTGATTCTAGATCCTCAAATCTGGAGCGGATCTATGCGTGATGGTGGTGGCGTTGGTAGTTATGGATGAATTTGGATTCTATTATCGAAAGGAATGAGTTTTTGCTTTAGTGGATGTATGCTGAGAAGTTAAAAATAGTTGATGAAAAGGATGAAGAGGGCTTGTAGTGGAGGTGGTTGTCGGTTTGGTTGGCTGTGGTGGTAAATATGGAGTGGCGGCTGTGGCGAAGAAGGTGGGTATGGGTGGCGATGGCTGCGGCAGCAGTAGAGGTGGATTTGGGCGTGTGGTGGCAGCATGTGCATTCGGTGGTTTCAGTAATTGAAGAGGAGCTGAAAAGTTTGTAAAATGCTTCATTATTGGGTAAATGAGTGTAAATGGGTGAAACCGTAAACGAGTGTAAATGGATGAAACCAACCCATTTAAAAGATAACCCATTTGACCCATTACTAAATAGGTTAAAATGTGTTGATGATCTATTTATACCCAATCTAATTAATAAATACCCAAACCCAACCCACCCACCTATTTTGCCACCCTTAGCAAATATCAAAATGACAAAAATCTACTCACTGGAAAGGATTATGTTGAAAAAATCAGCACTACGTGCTTATAACCCCGGATCCAGATCCTCTGATGTAACTCATGGTTACAGTAGGGGTGTTGTACCCATTTCTGTGAGAGAGGGGGAGAGAGAAAGGGAAGAGAGAGAGTAACCATGGTTATAGCCCCCTCTCTCTCTCCCCCTCTCTCACAGAAATGGGTACAGCACCCTGCTGTAACCATAGATTACAGCAGGGAATCCCAGTCCTATAACCCCGCAGGGACTCAATTTGCATATCCAGAGGAATCCAGTTAGTAGCCTGTAAGGATTTACGTCCATCTTTCTTGTAAAGATGGACATAAATCATTTTTTTAACTACAAATAGCTAAGTAAACTTAAGTATAAATTATAATAAATTTTTCTTTAGAAAAATGAGCATAAATTACCTATGAACAATATCACAAATTATGAACACATTATTTTTACCATACCTACAATAGGTGAGTATTCAAAAGTCTTGAAGTAGTCAAATGAACCAAAAATTGAACCTAGTGGTCAGGCCTAAAATGTTGATGAAACTGTAGTCCAAGGAAAGGGATAGATTTCTAAAGATTAACTAATGGATAAAAAAATTACTAATTATGTTAGTAACTATTTGTGTTAAATGCCAAGGTGATTTACTTTCTATTTCTCTTTTCTTTGAGTAGTATGAATGCTATATATATATATATATATATATATATATATATATATATATATATATATATATATATATATATATATATATATATATATATATATATATATATATATATATATATATATATATATAGAGAGAGAGAGAGAGAGAAAGAGAGAGCAACATTATGTATTCCTGTTGCGAACTATCCTTATTTTGTAATGTTGTTGGATAATATTGTGAACCACCTTGATAAGAATGATCTCGTTTCGAGTGAGAATATGGCAATAAGCAGGGGCGGAACCACCTGGGAACTAGAGGGGCTAGTGCACCCCTGAACTTTTTTTGGGCATTGTACTCCGGTTCCTACCTCTCAGTTCTCTCTCCCCGTCCTCGAGACCCTGTCCCCTCTCCCTCCCCCCTGGTGACTCACTCTGACCATGACGACGGTGACGGCCACTGGCCGAGCACGAGCTGTGACCAGATCTGGACGGAGACAACCTCATCGAGCGCCGAGACATGGACACCGATGGGAGATGACGGCAACGGTTAACGGGCGACAGACGGCCCGACGGACTGATGTTCAGATCTGGAATGTTTCTCAAGCCATGCGGTTGATGGGCGACGGAGAAAACTGACTGACTGGCGACTGAGGACTGAGCCATGACTCCTTGAGGACTCTGCTACTGCTCTCTGCTGTGACTCTGTGAGGTAAGCATTTTTCTCTGCTTCTTTAATTTCTTGAATTTTAGTTTAATTTCAGTAATTGATTATAAAGAGGTTCAAAAAACATGTTAAGTTAATTTGCTTGCTGTTGCTGCTAAAAATATGCTCCGCATACATTGCGGAACCCGAGCCTGGACCGATGACCTGCAAGACATAAAACGAGTGACCGCCGGGTGGGGTTCCCGTCGGAGAACTCTCCGATACTTAAGTCAGAGCGCAACTACAGGATAGTAACTCTGAAAAAGCATGAATTGTGTAATTGTCACATACCTGGAGGGGTAGACCCCTTTATATAGCTGTAGGAGAAGACTCATAATAGGACAGGGCCGTGGGCTAGATGTGTTAGGATCGAGTTAGGATCCTCGAGGATCACGTCACAATCCCTAATAAGATGAGCATTGATCTCCCAGTTTGACTGAAATTGCAGGGTATTCCCCAATTATTGGGAGTTATATTTGAGTTATATCATAAGCCCCCCACTTCCTTAGCTAAAGTGTTTGGCTGAGGAAGTTTATACCTGGTGTCTCGAGATATGTAGGGGTAACAATGTTTCTCTCTTCCAAGTGCTCCGACCTAAGCGGGAGCTTAAGCCTTAGAACTTTGCCCAAGTAGGGCGCTAGAACCCTAGCTCTCGAGAGCTAAGTCTTAGAATGTCGCCTGAGTAGGCTATTTGAAATCATCTTTAGAAAGACAAATCATGGGATCTCGAGATCCTTTAGGGGCTGTGCCTCATGGTAGCCTCTCTCGGGAGAGGACACAAAGTTGTGCATGCAAGTTGTTGCATGTGCTAAGTGTTTGAATGTCCACTCGAGGGGTCACCTCTCCTTTGGAGGGTGTTCATTTTGTGCAAGTGTGTGTTCTTGAGCTCGAGCCGACCACATCATGCTTGCGTTTTACTTTGTCGCGAACTCTTATCATCAGCTAAGAGCTGGCAAAGAAGCCTCGCACTCACGCTTGGCTGGGTTTTGAATTGACAAAGAATGGTGAGGGATGAAGTCCCATAGTCCTTTGCCGTTTCACTGGTTAGAACTGTAGCCAAACCGTTCGGATAGAGCTCGAGCTCTATCCTATCACCCTCGGGGGTGTTCGTCCCTCGAGGGACTGATGGAGCGTGGAGCTCACACAAATACCCTCGGGGGTTTGACGGAACTTAAGAGTTCTCGTCTTATGGGCCCTCGGGGGCGAATGGAGCCAGAGCTCATGTAATTACCCTCGAGGGTTTGACAGAATTTTAAGAGTTCTCGTCTTACACGCCCTCGGGGGTTTAACGGAACTTGGAGTTCTTGTCGTACGTGCCCTCGGGGGTTTAACAAAACTTTAGAGTCCTCGTTGTACGCGCCTTTAGGGGTTTGACAGAACTTTAGAGTTTCTCGTTGTACGCTCCCTTAGGGGTTTGACGGAACTTAGAACTCTCTTCGTTTGTGCCCTCAGGGATTTCTCGTCCTTGTTGCCGCGGTGCCAAATAAGAAAGCGCGGTTCATGGAGCCCATAATATGGTTGTTGTGGCGAACCTCCCTGTCTGATAAGACACAAGGCATTAAGCCTGTATAAGAATGATCTTCATGAAATATAAAGCCCCCCGGCCTTTGAGAAGGCGTGGATATATAAAGACGACTTTTAAGCCCATATGTAGAGTCCGGTCACAAGAAGACTTATGGGAGCAATATAGAAGACCATAATCCGTCCAATAGATTGGACGAGCATATAAAGCCAAAGGATACGAAGTCCGTCAGGCATAGCTGGCTATTCATTAGATACGGTGGCAGCATGTGTGCTTCCATCATTGTTGAACTAGCTTCTCAACGAGCAACGATGTGAATACGCCATAGATAGAGGTCACTGTATGACCATGAGACGATATATAATGCCGAGACGGCAGGATACTGCAGCAAAAAACCCTAAACGCGACTTCAAGTCGTAGGGTGCTATGAATTTGTTCCTTACTTATGAAGTGATTTATACGCCACCGTTAATGTTCGCAAGCATGGTTTAAATCCTTGTAAGAAATTAAAGTACGTGACTGAAAAAATAGTCTCTCTTTTTTTTCTTTTTTTCTTTTTTTTCTGTGTCCGCGCCTTTTGTCTTGACCGAACATATCTAACACCCGAAGACAGATCTGACCACCACGAGGCAGTAACTCCCCGGCGAGGCGGGCAGCGTCGTCGGCGGCTTTGCTGGCACATGTCAAGATGTGGTGCCAGAGAGCGGGTCCGTGAGTGGCGCTGTCGCCGTTTGCTTGCGGTGGACAGGTGTGACGCTGGGGGAGGTCGCAACTCAGATAGTGGCAACAGGAATAGTGGGGCGAACCTGGTGACAGTTCTCCTCGACAAACTGTAGCGGTAAACAGGTCCCTGGTGGAAGCGTTGCCGGCCGTCGTTCTTGTAACTGAGGCGGCGACGGTGGGGGACACTGTGATGCTCGGGGAGGTCGCGGTAGAGCTTCGTATGGTCGCAGATCTGGAGCATGGGTGGTCGGTGGTTGGATCTGAACTGGATGGGTAGGTGGTCGGCGGCGCCAAGGTAGGGCGCGATGAAGGACTGCGGTGGTGCCTTTACCATGGCAGTGGTGGCACAGATCGAGAGCTGTAGACGCAGTTGCTGTGGCGGTGATGGAGGGCTGTCGCGGTGGTGTTGCTCCTCCGCGGTGGCTATCGGCCGATCGATGTGGAAAGCATTACGTCGGCAGTGTTTTTGTGATTGTGTAGATCTGGAGTAAGGATGGCTACGGCAGCACATATCTAGACCAGAGGGCAGCAATGGCGCTCGACGACAGTGGTTGTATGGCGTCGTTCGGCGCTGGAGCTAGCGGCGGTCTACTCCTTCTGTTGCTTCTCTTTTTTTTTTGGGTTGCCATTGTGTAATTGCTTTGCAAAACACGATGGACTTCGCCTGCGTGACATCAAGGGACAATGTCGGGGAGTTTCACGGTGAGATGCGACGGTTGCGGTGGCTGGAGGAGTTGGCACCGGTTGCAATATATGGCTGACGGTGGCGGTGATGATCCGTTAGGGTTTTTGAACCTATGCAGTGGCACTGCTGTTGATTTTTCCTCTTTGTTTGTTGAGGTGTGACTGCTTCGTCAGCTTTGTGACGGCGGCGCTTAGTACTGTGGCGACGCGTCGGGGTCATGGTTGGTGAGGTTGTGACCTTGCTGCTGGTTGTGGCGGTGCCACATGGTCGCCGTTGGTCGGTAGAAACGTGTGATGGCGCAACGTTACCGATCTGGTTAAAATTCTTACCTCTAAAATCTTGTTTTTACTGTGACGACAATTGACGTGGAGACCGCCAGCAGTTGTGTTGGTGGTTCCGACACGTTGTCGCCGGTCACTTGCGAAACAACTTTTTGAGTTTTCTTGAGGTCGATCAGTTAGGCTGGCGGATCTCACGGATGGCGTCAATCTGTTATTACTAAAAATATGCTCAGCGTACATTGCGGAACCCGAGCCTAAACCGATAACCTGCAAGACAGAAAACGAGTGACCGCCGGGTGGGGTTCCCGGCGGAGAACTCTCTGATGCTTAAGTCAGAGCGCAGCAGAGCGCAGCTATAGGATAGTAACTCGAATTGTGTAATTGTCACCTACCTGGAGGGGTAGACCCCTTTATATAGCTATAGGAGAAGACTCATAGTAGGACTGAGCCGTGAGCCAGATGTGTTAGGATCGCGTTAGGATCCTCGAGGATCACGTCACAATTTTAGATGAGTATTGATCTCCCAGTTTGACTGTAATTGCCGGGTAGTCCCCAATTATTGGGAGTTATATCACTTGCTAATTGGTGATTATTTAGTTTTGCTGGAAGAGTATGCCTTGATTATATTGCAGTAAAATGGACAGGCCTTAGTTTCAATTGTGGTAGGACCATGGTGAATTGCACTGAGAAAAGTAAAAGACATGCATGCTCTCTTGAAATTTCTTAATATTCTTGTTTTTGTTACGTAATTGTGTGCCTTTTCCAACTTCATCTCTTAAGTAATTTCTTTGATCCACTTGAATTTCTGTAGAATAGATGTATTGTGGCTAGAGAAGAAAAGAAGTCCACTTAACCTTAGAATTGTACCTACCCTAATTGATCAAGATATTTTACTAGAGCCATATGACCTAAGTTCTACTTAAACCCATACAGGATATTGCAGCATGGAGTGTCTTACAGGATATTGTACAAACTCTAACGCAGTATGTACAATTTCGCCGAACCTCCTAATAATTTCAGCTATGCAAGTAATCAACATCTTCGGTCTTCCAAGAGCCTTTTTACAAATAACAGCTATAATCTCAAGCCTGGTGCACTTAAATCTGGCTGCAATTAATTGAGTTTTAATGCTAGAAAAGTTAGACCTGCTCACATGCTTAAAAGTTAGACCTAGGATTTCTATTTGTACTATTCATTCCTATTTCCTTTCCATTTCCTCATTTGTTCCCTTGTTTGTCGCTTGCATCATGCTATTTCAAATAATTCTTGAATGTGCCCATCATCCACCAGCAACTTACCATACTTGGTCAGTGGATCTGTAGATAGACACCTCAACTTCAGCATTTTGCTCCTGGACTCCCAATTGTACTTTTTGGCACCAAACTGGGTAAGTCAAGGAGTTCTGAAGTTCCAATTTTTCTTGTATTATACATGGATATACTGCTTGCAACTTTTCAGTGTTTGTTATCTGCTGCTTGTTCGTATTTAAATGATGTAGAGCTGGTTGATGTTTTCTGATGTGGGTGAGTTCTCTTTCCTTTTGGATTTTCCTCTACTAGAATTATCTTTGAGGAGACTTGGATTATCTTTGGTGTATTTGCTTTAGTAATTAACTTCGATAATTTTAATTAACTCTCCGATACTTGTAGTGTCGGAGAGTGCACTCAGTTTTTGTGTATCATTTTACTTATAAAATTTTTTTGGTGACTTTAATAATTTTTGCATCCCATGAAGTAAAATCCTGGTTCCGTCACTGGCAATAAGAATTTATGGTACCGGTCATGTACTTCGTGCATGCGTCTATGGCTTAATATCTCAGTGAAACTTTGTTTTTTTTATGTTTTCAAGATGATGATTAGGCTCAATCCTGGAAGAAAAATTAGATCACCTTCCTCTGAGCTACTTTGGACTACTTGTATTTGCATTATCATATATTTTAAGTTTCTATACTTGGTTGTGGCACTCATATAAAAGTTTTTTTTAGCGGAACAATGACTCGTTGGCTGATGAGATACAAACCGGATTACCTGTTGATTGAAAGTAGTGGATAGAAACGTGATGTGAGCATAAGGGACTTGCCTTCACATAAATGGAGTTGTAAGATTGACCTTCATGGCTTAGGTAAAAGTGTCACGACTTTAGACAAATCTAAGCCACTCTTACGACACTTAGCACATTGAGCCTCTACTAGCATGCTAAGTCAGCCAACCCTTAGGCTAGACAAAAGCAAGAGTGAGATGTCGAAAAAAGGACAAAAGATAGTTTGGAAAAATGTTTGCACTGCAAAGAGAGACTACAATGCTTGGATGCTTGGATCTAGGATGTCTGGCCAAGTGATGGCCTTGCCTGTTTATATATGGCCACCATCTCAACGAAGGGTGGAGATCTATTTGATCCTATGGTTTACATTAAGTATCTAGAATTCTTCGTAGGAATATGTAGATATTTACATAATCTACAATCCTCCAGAATTCTCCATTACATCCGAGAAGAAGCCTTAGAAAGCAACGGAAGGTTTTGTAAGGGTATGGGAAGTTTTTACATGACACAACATCTAAAATTAGCCTCCTCTTATGCAATGCGGACAATAGGCTGCACACTTTAGACTCTTCAAAGTGACAAGTTGCAGATCTTCTTGCAAATAGGATGATGATCTGGTATAAGGTACTGTATTTATATAGCACGACGAACACTAATGTTTCTTTGAATTTAGTTATCATTTGGAATGGCCTGATATTTGTCCTTGTCCATTTATATAGATAGCTTTCAAACCCCCTTCATTCAGGGAAAGACACGGTGGTTGAAATTCGCAAGGTCTTGCATGGGTCAATGGCCAAAGTCTTGGTAGCTATTGGCCAAGTTATTTATCCAAAAAAAAAAGGACGGTTGTCCCGCTAAGGCCTGTGACTACCGAGCTCATTTAATCTATACTACTTAGAAAAGTATGCATGCGTGGTTATCGCTTTCTGGACACAAATGCCCTTATATATTATCGATGTAAATTGACTGTCCTTGTAATGATATGACTCTCACAACTCCTCCCTTTCATCGTCCCTCTTCCAAAATTTATTGATAAGAAGGGCGAATATTCTTCTTGCAGAGCTCATGTATATATAAAAAATAAAAATAAAAAAGGCTCCCAATCACATAAATTTCTTCTCTTTTTGCATGCCATCAAACCTTTGCTGTTGGAAAGCGTCAATCCCTGTGTATCATTATATCGTTTGAAATAAACTAAAAAGTTCTGTTTACACTAACAATGTACCTATCTGTTGAAGCTTACAATTTATGCTTTGTTGGATTGGTCATGAATTAGAGTTACTGGAATTTGAGATGGACATGACAGATAATGTACTCAGCCATGCTTAGTACTCTTGGTGGAAATATTGGTAGGCTTCGTGACTGAAATTAATATGGCTTCAAAGTACGTTGTAACGCTTTCTTAAGTTTAAATTTGTCCTCACCAGAAATAATGTACAGCCGGTTGCCGACAAATAATCTCCAAGATACAAAAAAGCGCACTAATAAATAGCATTTGAACAGACGATATTCACTCCATAGATAAATGTATGGAAATCTGGACAATATTTCTACAAGAAAGAATTCTGCAGAAATTCCTTCTCGTAGAAAATCTACAGAAAGAAAAATGAAGAGAGAAAGGCTAGTATCTTAGGTGTGCAAGAGATTAGATATTTTGCTTTATTTATAGAGCATTGGTGGCCGCTCACCGAGGGTCGTACCTTTTTACCATACAGCCATTCAATCTGGACCGTTGAATCAGAAATCATGAAGATTAATAGTTCAGACCGGATCAGTAACTAACCAGCTCCCAAAAGGTAGGTCTGTCCAAACCGGCACCACCCAGCTACCCAATAGGTGCAACCGTTCAGGTATAACTCGAATCGGTGTGAGTGTAACCAACCAGCTGCCAATGGTCAGATCCGATCCGACCCAAACTGTTGTATTGCGTCATCATACTAATGTCACAAAAACTTTAAGACCTCTAATCGCGTCTCACAACGACAGGCACGTGCAAAATGCAAAGTGTGCCATCAAAGTGCCACATGCATACACTTAAACGTACCATATAAATATTAAAATAAATGGAGCTCCTTACTATATACCCGCTTACTTTTTCAATTTCCTTTTATGTGAGATTCCTTACTCTTTACCTCTTCACCTTTCTTTCATCATTGTGACACACAAAATGAACTCAAAAATTTGAGACAATATTTTGGAGAACACTAACAAGTACTCAAGAAAGTTGAGGGCAAAGACAACATAAGTCTTGGTAAAACGCTGAGATGGGACCATACTTATTATCTCAACCACTTAAATTTGATGACATTCCGTTATAAGAACAAATGAATAGAGTAGATAGCCTGGTTCTTATGGGTCGCGTTCAACGAGAACTTCTCATATTAGACCAAAAGGAAATGAACTCAAAGAGCACCTATGGGAATGAACTCAATGAGCACCTATGGGAATGAAACATTATATTGTGTCTATGTAGAGATTGGACAGAAACGCTCAACTGTAGCACAATTACTTCAAAAAATTTCATAAACCAATGCTATGGAATATTCCATTCTTGTCGAAGCCACTGCTTCGGATCCTGCTCCTCTGCAATTTCTGGCCCCATATTCTGGGTGTGCCATGTGAGAATATTTCCGCGACAATTGGAGTGCCGCCCGTTAATATCTATGATGATCTTAGTAAAGAAGTGGTGGCGTATTGACAAATGTCATTATTGTTACGCCGACCACCCAGTCGTGAGGGGACCTTGTAAGTTGCAGCCCTCAGTTCTAGGTGTTCATGGAGTTTTTGTTTTGTGGGGGGTTGGTTTTTTTTCCATGTAAAGTTCACGATCGTCAGCTTGCATAGCTACACACCTATTGGGGGAGTAAGTATCTATCTATGTAATAAAAAGACATTTTACACAAAAAGAATCACATGTGTATTAGCCATATCATCCAGTATGCCCTCTGTAGTACATGTTGCTTTTGTATCTCATTGGAAGCTAGGATCAGTGAAAAAAGGAATAGTAGAAAGAGAAGTCCTCTAACCAACACACTGATGATCCCAAAAACCAGGGGTACCAAGGAATAAATCATTTCAAATCAAGTTAAACAGACTCACAAAATTTTCATAAACCATTTCATTTGACCGTAATCCTTTTCCCTTTTGTGAGTCGGTATTCTGCTACTCTCCTGCAAAGGCACTCTGTAAGAAGGAGAAAACAGCATAGACTTAGCACAAGTTGGTCAATAAGGGTGACAACTGCGAGTAAAACAACTGATTTTCAAAATCACAAGAGAATTGATTTCAGAAACTTGAATTTTCTGAGAAGATATAAGTGAGCGATCAATTGGTCTGATGAACCACCAGTAACATCTTAGCTTTTATACGTTGACCATGCCCATGACTAATGAGCCATAAGCCCAAAAAACCTAATGAAAACCTGACACAACACCAGATAAGAGCCACAAAATATAACTTGACAAGGAATCCTTGCATAGGGATGATAGATATGGAACCACATTGGAGATCTCGTGGAATTTAAGTTAAAACTATAAAGGTATTCTAGTATTTTCACAGTCTAGAGTTTCTTATTGATAAGTTAACTAAGATGTAATCTGCATTATTTAAGAGTTGATGAATGATTTGAGATTTGAGATATTTTGAAGAGAGGTGCGTCACTTTATTTTCTAAGCCTGCACACACCACAAATTACTTGCTAGGAAAAAGCAAAAAGTATGCGGACCGGTGGATCCCTTGTGATGGTGACACAAAATGGCTTGCGGGTCGGGGGATCTCCTACAAGAGGGTGACAAACACCTGAAACTACCCTGTGTTACTGAAGAATCGCCCATGATGAGGTGAGGAGACGCTCAAGAGTTTCCAGAAGACGAAACAGAAAAGGACCAACAAACCATGGAGCATAGTCATAAACATCTCAAATAAGAAGATGAAAACTGAGAAAGAGCGAGTGGCGAGAAAATCTAAAATTAAAAACTTGACTTATTATCATAAATCTATAGTAATTAGATCGTACTTAGCTATAATGGATGCTACTTTATTGGAACTCTCAATATGTGATTTTCCAGAAAACACTATTATTGGATCACATTTCAGCATGCAATGCACGTGCATCTTAGCTAGTTTTGCTAGAATGATTATGGAGAATCGAGTTCTTACCAAGCAGAAATCACCAGGTAAATGAAGGCAATATGTACGATGGATAAGCTTCAAATTGTGATGCTAAAGAATGGATTAAAGATTGATCTGCAACTTCCCCAAATTTACAGAGCCTCAGTTCCTCAGCATGGATCCCACCAGTGATAAATGCAGATTGAATACCAGCTACATTTGCACCCTTTATGTCATGGTGGAGCGAGTCTCCAACAGCAATGCAATCAGAGGCTTCGACACCAGCCATGGCCATGGCTGACTTATAGATAATCTGCTAGAAGCATTGACCAATTAAAGAGAGTAAAAGGATGGATGCTTTATATACAAGATGAAACTTATACTGACTGAAAGAGACCCAGATCATTCCCACCTATAATATCGGACGTGCATTAGCCATAGCAATAGGTTGTAGATCACATTTAGTTCTCTCGTAGAAGCATTGTTCATGAAAAGAAGATAGGAAAATGGATGCAAATAAATATATAAAGGTGAAAACAAACTAAATGCAAATCATTTACTCGAGGAAAGACCCTCACCGCAACGGCCAAGCAGCATCAGTTCAACATCAAAGTCTCAAGACCAAAACTGAATCTAACAAAACAAGTATTAATTGGTTGAATAGTAGAGACTAATGAAATTTTTAATCTCACTTTTAAGCTTTGTACCATATGTTCACTAGAAAAATACTATTGAGGATAAACAAATGCCTTCATAGAATCTTAAGGACAACTCAAGGAAACAATGTGAAGGAATTTGAAAAGGTGCCTACTAATGTCAGTTCATCCACCAAAACTAGATTCTGCTAAGAAAAGCTGATGGAGAGTTTCTTATCTTTCAGGGTTGGGCCAAGCCGATGAGATCCAGGCTTCACCACAACCCAAGCAGCATTTTTTGGCATCAACTTTATTTCATAAGCAGCATTGATCCGTCAATTGAATGAAAAAACCACCTTGCTCTTTGTGCCTCTCTGGCTTCACTAATCTGATTGTTTAACACGAGTGTTACTTATGAGTAATCACCTTAGTAGGAAGCTATGGCAGTGTGGAAAGTAGGTGAGCATACAAAGCTTTGCTTATTTGTCCTCAAAGACTTGTTTTCATTCATTCCCTCAACTAACTGGTGGAAGGGCATTCCTTGAAAAGAATGTAGGTTTATATGCTACAGTCTTTTGGAAACTTATTTGTACTCGACACATCTTAATTTCTTTGCACAGAAAATTGCTCTGCAATCATAAGATTTACGATATTACTAGGAACGGGCTTCAATACAGAAAGTAGACTATAACGATATGGGCTAATACAGAAAGTAGAGTTTACGATATTAGCTCGTTCGCCCTGTCAGATTGAAATTTCCATTAACACTTTTATATATGGCCTTAAACATTTAAGCCATAATGAGTAAGAGTATCTGCTATCCTGTGAAAGTTTGACACGGTTTTTGAAGTTTTATTGTTACACATAAAACTGCATTTCAAATTCAATTGCTAAAAAGGGGCAGACATGGTTTTGATGACTGCACACTCCAACAAATGGCAAGTTCATAGTCTACTTTCCAAATGTAAATGGATGTAGGTCAAGCACGTGAACAAACATGCACCATTAGGTAACAGATTATGTGTACTAGCCCATATCCTTATCTTTATAATGACAACAACATAAACAAGTGAACAGATTGCATATGCTTATCAGTTAAACCCCTCATAGATATGCATGCAAATTACAGCATCACCTTATCAGGTTTGCCCATCCATTTTACTTCACCACCAAGTTCTTCGTATTTGGCGGCCAATGTACCTATAAAAAATAGAAAACCTTGAACAACAAATGTACAATAGCATGCATGTGAAAGCTATAACTTATAGGCGCCTAGAAGCCTATGCACATGAAGAATTTTAATGTGTTTTATGAAAATTAATGAACTGAATCTGTACTTTGAAGATAATAAGCTGGACTGGATTTAATTTCAACAGTTAATTGAAAACATAAAAGGAGATAAAAGTTAAGGAACACATGCACACAACACGCACGCAACGCAAGTGCAGAAGGATAGAAACAAGGTTCAGAGATGCAAAATTACTCCAATATACCAAAAATCAACACAGGTAAAGGAAAGAGGTAAATCGCCCTTTTGTCATAGCATATGGTTGACAGCATTCATGCACAAAAATCCTTGGGTGAATAAATCACTAACCCATTGCAAAAAATAATAAGAAAATTTATAAATAAACTCTATATCGCCAGGAATCTCTCATGCATGTCACATATTAAACTTATTTTTAAAACCAAAATAGACCCTTAAATTAAGGCATCAAACTGTTATTTCCCAGTCTCTTTCATGAATGTCATGTTCCAATTATTTCCTACTCCTTGACTGTCCTATTCCAGTTGTTCGCCAGTACTTGATGTCGAAAAAGACTGTTATGGAGATAAATAAAAAAAAAAAGACATAAGAAAGAGCTCCGCAGACAGCTAAAAAGATATAGTGAACAGTGTATTTAGAACCGACTCACTATTTCCCTATGTCTGCATTGGGATGCCCTAAAACAACATATATCAAACGTGAACTTTGTCATGTTCTCGTATTACACATACTCTAAAGAACAGCATCTGTACTTAGGGTAGTATAATCGCCAAAATAGCAATAGAACATTTTAGCTTCCCGCAGTCCACAATGTCACAATCAAACGCAACATAGCCCCCCTTGGATCAGCTCCCTCTCCAAGTCTACCAAGTTAACCATCCACATCAAAGCAAAGGCTTTAGCCCTTATTAACCCACTAATCCCAGTCGGACGAGGTATGAAGATTGAACAAGGGAACTTACCCAAGCCTAAGCTAAACCTTTCTTTTAGGACGTAGGTAATTTCCAAGCTCTCCTCTCTACTTAGACCTAGATGGTACTAGTGAATGCTAGTCTGCTCAGACAATGCACAGACAACAAACAAAAACCAGCAGGGAAGTATGTTGTGCTGCTTGCGAAATTCAAAAACTTTGACTACAGGTTAAAGCATCTGATGTTTGTATTTAACTCTGGAAAGACCGAAAAAGATGCAATGAGAGCTCAGATTAACCCCAGTTTCAGGTTTTAGAACCTTCTTTCATCTATTTGTGTGATTGGAAAGAAAATTCACAGCAAGCACCCATCTTCTAGCTGCTTCTTTGAGGAAGGCACATCGTATACTCCCTGGCAGAGGGACATGGGGAGTGAAGGGGATGCTAAACCACATGTTGTTGGGAGGATTGACGCCTTCAAACTCCCAGACAGTAGTCCATGTAAATTGGTAGGAAATTATTACTAGGCCGCATCATAGTAGACTAAGATAGAGAACCAAAATAACTTTCCAAAACGCAAACCTCGACAGTTAAAAATGGCTCAAGCACAAGGACTGATAAATCTCGTGTGCCCAAGTATAGTCGTCTTCCAACTCTTTTGGGATTTAAGGCTAACGATCATGAAGTCCAGTGCACGGTGGTGCAGTCAAGTCACAAAACCGATTTCTAAACAAGAAGAGTGTTAAGGGCCAGGAAGTGCCACCAGCCTGGCGTGATAATACAGAACTAATAAATTAATGAATGTCATACATTAGGAAGAAGATAGAACTACCACTTGTAAGATTTAAAAACTTTTGGGTCTACTTTAAACTTGAAGGCAAAGAGTAATTACAAAAAAGACTTTTGCATGAAAAAAGCTTAATTGATAGTGTACGCAAAATGATAGCAAAAAAGATACATTTATTGGATTCTAGAACGACATCTATTTTGATGATAAATCTTGAGCCCCCTTGGATCCTGCATTAGAACAACTGCAGTTCTGTTCTTGAACCCATTGTAAAGAGAACATATTAGCACGGGCACACAATACCTAGAACCTGTTGCCGACAGAGATATGAAAATGGCATCTAATCAACCTCCCTTCCCCTGCTCAACCTAAGGTTTTCCACTTATAAGTATATCCACTACAAGTTTGCTCCTACTAGGATACTCATGGAACTCCTCATACGAAGGAGAGGAGAGGCTCAAGAACTAAGATTGAATACCAAGATTACATGTTACGAAGTAAAATGAGTAAAGTAATATTCTTTATATTAAGGAACCACACTGAAAACCGTTGCAGCGTTGCTAAACTACAGGAGAACAAACACTGCAAATAAAAGGAAATAGTCCGGTTGGAATAAACCTGTTACTGAGTTTAATTCGGGACAAAAACAAATGGTTAGAAAGCATAAAGTTCATCACACCAATAAGAACAAGGAAAGCTAGAGCAATAGCCCAACTCGTAGAGGTGCACCAATGATTTAGATATCATCCAAATCTAGTGGATTTGGATTTCAACATGCTAATGACTTATTTCATATGCTTGAAACAGTAGAAACTTTTTAAATGGTTTTAAGTTTTATTCAATAAACATTTGAGTTTTTTTGGGCCAATAAAGTCAGTGTTGCTTCAAATGTGGTCATAAGTTGCTAATGGTGAAGGTGAAATCCTGCCACACCTGGTTGGAGATGCTTAGAAGGTATCCAAGCAAGTAAGTAAAATGCAAACACTCCACAAGCAGGATGAAGCTAAATGGTAGTAGCATCTTTACCAGGCATGACACGCAGATCTCTAGCCTCAACAGTAACAAAATCAGGGTTTGCTACCACCATAGGGATTTTTTTAGCTGCACATTGCTCCAATATTTTCTCAAGATCCTCGAGTTTCATGGCAAGTGCACCACCAGAATTAAGCCCCAGAGCTTCAGTGCCATGAGCCAGAACAAACTCAGCTTCTTCAGCACTCTCCACAACTTTTAGCCCTAAGCCCTATAGCAAAAAACATATTCACAAAGTCCACACATTAGCCACCACATATACGATCAAACTGTGTACTGTTCATTGGTATACCAGTAATTAACAAGGTATTCTTTTAAAGTTTGGAATCAGCTAGCTTCAGTCAGAACATTAAAGACAGTATCTTAGTGCTACTTTTAATTCATATAGACCTCCTCAAGAGCTTCCAGATTTTGGCACTGAATCAGGTGAGGAAAGAGATCATAGATGGATCATTTGTTCAAATCCAATAGTTGAATGAATACCAATATTATTTTATGCCTTCTGCAGATCAACATAAAAAAGTGTTCTCGGTACCATGGTCATCGAATTCTTCTTACTTCCACATTGAGTCCCTATACTTGGCTTCCCTGATGACCATTATTGCGGACCCATGGGAATTAATTGATCATTTGCTCTATCATGGCAGTCCCAAGGTCTCAACTGAAAATAACATGTCTACTATCACGATAAGAGTCCGGAGGGTGGATAGCAGGATACAAGGGTCAAACTCCTTTGGGTCTCGGTCTTCTAAAGATTTAAAGATCAGTAGGCGAGAAGCTCACATCCGGCTCCATAGAAGGAAAGATCAGAGTCATCTTGAGCCCTATTTGACTAGATACAAGTCACGGCCTTAAATAAATTTAAGACAACCCCCGCGGCACTTTAACACTTTCGAGCCCCGCTAGAATGCTAAGTTAACCTACTCCTTCGGCTGGGCAAAGTAAGGAGGAAACATTAAAAAAAGGACACAAGATTTTGGGAAAATGCTTGCACTGTTGAAGTCTTAGAGAAGTAGGGAAGATTCTGGAGACGATCCTAGTAACCTGCCATGTCATATCCTCGTAAGCGTCCGGTAAGCGTTTGCATGTAAAAACCTCTAAAATTAGCCTCCTTTTATGCGGTATGGGACATACACCCTAATTCCTGAGTAGTTTATTTTAGCTATTCATTTTTTGAGCCTGAGGACTTCTAAGGAAGGAATTTTTTCTAAAGACTTTGTTTTTCCTTTTTCTTTCATTTCATATGTAAGAATATTCTAAGAAAGAACCAACAGCAAAATCAAAGTACACAGGATGTATGCAAGTGGAAAGCAGAAACCCAACCTCTAAAGCTCTGGAAAATCAATCAATTCACCCCATGATTTTTTGCAGACTTTGCAGATGAACCTTTGATTTGAGTAGATAGTGAGTCAGAAGGAGTGTGAGGCTCTGATTTTGAGGCCATTCATGGTGATTTGATAAGGAGTTCTTTTGTCTACATATTACAGACAGTTTCCATCCCCATCCCTACCCCATACATTAACCCGCACAAAAAAGTTCATTTACATAGGCAAGTTTTAGAACTCCTATATAGTGTAGCATTTATTGTTGCTCTGATAGGGTTGTATACAGTTTTACTGCTAAGAGCTGCAGTTCATATTCTCATTTTGAAAAACCTTCTCAAGCATAAATGCTTGCTTGGCATTCAGACTTGAAAAATTAAAAGGTTGTATTTAGCATATGTTAGCATAAGAGACAGAGAGCAAAACAAAATCTTACAGGAAGAAAAAAAGTAAATGAAAATGACGAGATATATAGAACAAATAATCAGTTGAAACAGAAGCAATGAAAGCAGGAGTTTATTAGCGCCGATGCATCTGGCATACCTCCAGAGAAATAGCACCCCGGTCATTCCAGGTTATGTGAATGCAGGACCTTCCTAGTGTCGCAAACCAAGCATCATCTCTCCTGGTGCAATGACTCGCAAAAAAAAAGGGTGTATGCAACATTAATGTCTTTGGCTACGAGTGATATTCGCATGGACTGAAGAAGGAAAAGGCCAGAATAAAGATTTTAACAGCAATTTCTTTGTCATCCTATGATGTATAACTGGAATGAAGATACAAGCAACTGTATGCACAACCTCCAAAGGTATTGATATGTTAACTCGCCGCTAGTGATTGCTCCCATGAAAAGAGAAGGATCAAACCCAAGGCTTTTCAGTTTCTCCATGGTTGTTGATGCACGCCTTGAGGAATTACTGATAATTATCATCTTGGCACCAAAGGTTGCCAATTTTTCTACTGTTCCAGCACAAAAAACTTCAGACAATATAACGACTCACTAACAGCCCACTCAGCTCACATGAAACAAAGTGATCGGAACAACTAATAAAGCTTACCAAACTGTCAAATAACAGCTTAAAACATACATGTCGAAATTGCACCCGGATAAGGTTGTTTCCCATCATGAAGGACTCCAAATTGGTCTAGGAACCAGGCCTGCACACACGTCAGCACACTAATTAACAAAATTCTCAAAAGATATCTCAGATAACTGTTGGCATACTTATGATGTACGTGCAGTCACGTAAATTCAGGCAACTCTAGAATAGTGAATACTGAATAGAAATCCTACTGCGGGAGCAGCAGAAGCATTGAGATTTGCTTGCTTGTTCAGAGATGCGTCAAAGCACTACTCCTTCTTTAGAAGTGTTTGAATAATGCCAAATTGGATGTCCTTCCACTAATTATACGATCACTGCATGGGTCATTTAATGCTTCACGTTTATGTCGGATCTGTATGAAAGGGAGCTAAGGACATGACGATATTCACAACCTGATGTCTTGAAGGCCTATCTAGTTGAGCAGAGTAATCAACAGGAATTGATAGCAGAAGACGGACTCTTGGAAGGATACTTGCAGAACGAAAAGGTTAAAGCTCATTAAACCCACTCTTCCAAGCTTGCCTACACATTCATGTCTGAATTCGTGATTCCATCCTCTGGTGGGAAAAATGTTGGAAAAAAGTACTTCATGTAGGACGGGTTAGCAAATGGCACATCTCATGAGTTAGGAAATATTTGCTCCCCTATATGCCACCTGATCTTGTCGCGAAAATCCGACGTTGAGTCCTCTTCAAGGCAGTCACCCAATGGAAGTCTGTGTCAAAGTCGTGAATACACTACCGCCAAGCATGTTTCCTTGAAGACGGATATGGCATCCCAGTGAGTCACATGTGCAATTTAATCCATTTCACTATCATGGATCAGGGCAGAGAATTTGCTAAACATGGCTCAGTGACCTCAGTTCTGCTCGAGCCTATTGCCCTTCCAAACAGCCTTCTCCTTCACATGCATGCAAAGAATGTCAAAAAATCTTCTTTGTCTCGAACCCCCTCCAACAACAATGCTTGCTCTTCCTCCAAAATACGACAACACTAGACATATTTTCTACCCTAGTGCAATCGGCATTGCCTTTGAACTTTGAAGGGTTGCAGCCTCATTTTTGGGGTTGTGGGGATTATCTCACGGTCTGTAATCGAGTTGTCTTGCAATAAGTCATACACAAAGTACAGAGTTGAAAGAGAAGCTCCTGGGTTGTCTCTGTTGAGCGTGCTTTGATTTAAAAGAAACTGGAAAATAGTTCTAAACTTTAGCTAAAGGCTAACTTTTGTAATCCATATTCTGGGCTGAGGAGTATCTTAGTTATGGCTGATCGAAGGCAATTTGAGCTTTTGACAGTTTCTTGCCGCGTGTAGATATCATGAGTACGTTGGCTTAAATCTTACAACATCAACTTCAAGAATGGCATGACATTTCTTTTTTTTTTTTGTTACAGATCAATAAACAAAATCAGCAACCTTTAAATAAGCCAGCATTAACTTGCATTTGTGTAGATATCCTTTTCTAAGTAGCAACCTACCAACACGTTATCTACAAAAGATAGATGAATAAAAAGGGGATCTTAAACTGCAAGGGTAGTTTTTGTACCAAGATGGTTAGCAGCACAGAAAACATATTAGACGAATATAAAAGGATCATATTAATATGCTAGCTTTTGCTGCCCTTGTTTATCACAAACTACTGAGCACGATTTGCAATGAGAACATGATTAATGTTTATTTTTCCCGAACGTTATCCTCTGAACACATGATTAATGCTTATTCTTCCTGAACGTTATCCTCAAATCCGAACTCCGAAGATGTGGAAAACTATGAGCCAAGCATTTCAACATATTCGGACCCACCGCTTAAAATACTTGGACCAAGGATGTGCTACATCATTAGAGTTCAACTTTTTACCACATTAGGAAGATTTGCGACAGAATAGTGGTCTCTCCTTAAATAATTGCATGCAGAATCTTGATCCACCCCTGAACTAGGAAAAGTCAAAGACAAGTTGCAAAACTAAGGCTCTATGCTGTACCCTACTTTTAATTTTTCACGTGTCCAGTATCAAAAGTCCGGAGAGGTGAATACTATTACTGGAAAGAAAGAAGAAAATTATCAATTTTGTCCTTTGTCCTTCGTCTTTAGACCAAAATTTTAAGAGGTCCTTCCACTTTGATTTGTTGAATCGCACTTTGCCATGTCATATCCTAGTAAGCAGTTTTAAGCCCATGTCAGCAGTTCACGACAAGTGTTCACGCTCGTCGACACAAGAAGGACTAACGGAGACACGCAAGCTAAGTTTAAGGACTAATGTCGCACCGATTAAAGTCCAGGAACTATTTTAAAAATATGGACCTAAGTAAAATACCAGCTTTACAATTTACCCCTTACCACAGCCAGCTATTGCTTTTTGTGTTCCTTTTTTCAACCCTGAACAGGCTGCCAATTAAAGTTAATCATTTTGCTCCATATGCAAACTCACCGAGCAGTGTTTCAACAAACATTCATGAACTGTAAATACTCTGCGGGAGCTTTCATGTATATAATTTTGTTCCATATGCAAACTCACTGAACAGTGCTTCAAGAAACATACATAAACTGTACATGCGTCTGTTTTGTGCATAAAAGGATCACAACTCCATGCCTTGCAACCAAATTGAAAGACACGCAGAGACTCACAGTCAAGCAGTTTACAAGGCTAAGACCCACTTGGAGAACTTGTGAATTGACTTAATAGCATGTTTAAAATGCAGCAATTTTCACTAATCAAGAATTGGGATGTGGGTTGTACCTTAAACTTGCGGGTTTCTGCAATTTGTTGGATGCCATGCACGCTCTGGAACAAGTTAACGTCATTCGAATTTGGTAACGAGACTGAGCATCTTCCCATCATTATCTCTCTTCGCAGATCTTTCCACAACAGCCAACAGTAACAAGATTCCTTGTTTTTCTTGATCCTATTTTGTCATTATCAAGTTTTAGTTAATTGAAAAATGACCCCCTGTTATCTTTTTCTTTTCCTTTTAGTGACATCAATAGAAATGGCTTGTCTCAAATATATATGTAATTTTTCCTTGTTTTTTCTTGTAATGATACACCATTTTATTTTATTTTTTTGTTTCTATTTTGGTTGAAGTTTTATTGCGTGTTTTAAGAGTAAGATTTAGTGCACAACTTTTTTCCTACAGTTATGCATCTTATGTTGCTACTTGCTGTCATTATTATGTATATATATTGTCACGTTCAGAGTAATAATTAGAATATTTTTTTATGTTCTGAATGTTTTGAATTGTGAAAAGAATATTCACGTCGAATGATAAAAAGAATAATAACTTTGAGCTAGTCATATTGTCAAAGCAATAACGACTTTTTGGTCAAAGGTCTAAATTGTGATTGGCGAAATTTGTCCCAACAGGTCAAATGTTCCTCCCTCGTTCCCTTCTCGATCTTCTTCCTCACCATCATTGGCTTTGAAATGATTGCACTTCCCTCACAACCAAACCCAACAATCGCTTCAGTATGCTACAATAGACGTTTTATGCTCGAACTTGATCGGTGCCGAAATGGATTTTGTCAAGCTTGATCAAACAGTGATCAATCTTCAAGAGAAATTATGGACCCTTTTTTTTTCTTTTCTTGGTTCGGTTACCTTTTTTCGACCCAATCCAATGATTGGTGCGAGTACCAAGATTATTGTGGCGGATGATTAGATTTAGATGAGTGCTATATGCATGCTATTGATTGGGTTCATAAGGCTAAATTCTTGTACATTATTTTCTTGCTTTCTCATCCAAAGTCAAACTTTGTGATCCAAATTCACCGCAATGTTTCACACTCAGTAGAAGGGGCAGATAGTTTGTACAAGATGACTATTAGCTGCTGCAATCGATGCATATCTCACCCAAAGAAAAGCCAGTGAGCCTATTGTATTTTTAAAATGAGTTCCTGATGGTATTTAAACTTGGACTTGTTGAAATGCAGAATTTAAATAGGATAAACAACTACAACTTAAACCAAACACAAGAATAAAATAAACAAAAAGCCATCAATAATATATCAAAAAATGTTGGGGGGTCCAAAGTCAATGGTCTCGACCATTTACGTATATAATAAAATAATTATATGCATTTCTTAGTCCGTCTCATCCGATCGCATCCGTCTTCTTTATTCAATGGGCTTAGTCTCGTTAAAAAAGTAAACTTGGAATTTTTGAAATGCAGAATTTATATAGGATAAAGAACTATAACTAAAAGCAAACACAAGAATAAAATAAAGAAAAAGCCATCAATAATACATCAAAAAATGTTGGGGGGTCTAAAGTCAATGGTCTCGACCGTCTAAAACCGTTAAATATATAATAAAATAATTATCTACATTTCTTTGTTTGTGTCCTCCTAACACATCTATCTTCTTTATTCAACGGGCTTAAAAGGTCCAGACCATACATTATTTAATCGCGCCAACTTTGTGAAGGTTTTGCTTAAGCGTAGAGTCTTTGGTCCAAAATTATGGGGCGATTCACGCATGTTTTAGCTTTATCTGAAGCTATGTTATGCGTGCAGTTCCACTTGTTCACTTTTTACCTTTTTTGGAAAGATTTTTCTCTACCATGTGTATCCCATCCTTGCCTTTGGAACATAATATATTGGACAACAAAGGATTAGGATCTTCTGCTATAATAGTTTTAGTAACAAAAGATTGTCATTACAAGTATTTTTTTTTTAACTAAAATTTATAATGACAAACTTTTATCATGTAAATGCGTAGCGACATTTCATATAAAAGCACAGGTGTTGAACAACAGAAAATCCTAGTCAGACTACAAAATGTTCGACAAATAGGTTGTAACATACATATACTATATGTTTGGTCTTGTTCATGCAAAAGGTTTTAGGCATAGGAAAAATTTGTTACCATAAGGTGAATAAAAGATCCCTCACAAGTCACAAGTCAAAGAAAGATTTTCTCAATCTGGAGAAAAGGATAAGAAGGAAGCTATGGCTGAGAAACTATTCAGAAGGCTCATTGACCAGCTTTCCTTTCTCTTTTAGCTTGGCCACTTCATTTTTCATTGCTTCTTTCCGCTTCTTGCTGGCTAGAATCTTTGCAGTTACACCACTCACATTGGGGTCCTTTTTCTCCCTTGGCGGCGCCGGCGGAGGCCTCCTGGCGGCAGCACTCGCCTTCCGGTCATCATCGACATTCAAGCCCACCACGAATGCGCCACCCAAGCCCAACGTAATACTCCTGTATCATACAAATTATATCATGAAACTGTATATATATAACCTCACCCCTACAACATCATGGCTTATCAAGAAGTGATGAGAAGGAGCACATCATTTGAGAGACAGCTCGTTAATAGTCACAAATTTGAGAATGCCAATATATCTTTTTGGTGGACTCTTCCTTATGGTGAATGGTATCTAGTTACCAAGTGCAAACTAACCGAGGAGTGGGAATAGCATCTCTCTTTCGAAGGAAGAAAAAGTGTTGACAATTTTTACGTTAACATTTATTTGAGTCGCAGGTGTTTCAATCTTTACACATTTTTCGATCGTCGCACACTTTTTAGTTCGAAATACCATGAAAATGTATTATCACCGCGTTGTGAAGGCCCTACTAAGCACCATACCAACAACATTTATCAATCTATCGCTGCCTAAAATTTCACAAGAAAGCTCAAAAGAAGTACGTGAAAAATGTATATAAATGTGTTGCGTGAACGAAGTAGGAGTGCGCGCTAGAAATTCCGCCAACGAAATTGGAGCGTTAATATCCAAAACTGAAGTGTCATTAGCTATGCACTGCAAAAGTATACTGCTTTCAGAAGATAGGCAGACTATATGCATGATTGTGAAAGTCTAAGCACCTACAAACCTGCGGTGAACAAGCCTATGATCTACAGCTTGACCAGAACTCTGATGGCAAGCCCTTACTCTCTGGAGACCTGAACATGGCAGACTGGGGTTCTTGGTTGATCTTGTTGAAATGGCTGTTGCGGCAGCTGGAGTTCCAGGTAGCAACGAATGGGCCATGAATGTGTCTCACTTGCTCGAGTAGTTTTTGGTTTCAAATGATGAGCTGCCATGTCCAAGTCCACTTGTACATGTGCTGCAGAGGAATAACTGTGGATAGCGTTTCGAGCCTTTGAATAGATGGGAGTCCATTCATTGGTTGGTTTTAGATAAGGTCTCATATCCCTTATAAAACATTGCATGATCTCCTTTTCCTATCACGTCAGCTTCGCCAAATCCGACATTCTTAGATGGTTAAAGCTAAGAATCTCTCCCAAAGGCTCGTTGCCTAACATATCAACCCCCTAATCCGATGACCTGAGATGGTTGAGATAATGATCCGAAACCATGTAATATTTTTCATCTCTATCACATCAGCCGCCCTAAACCTCTGCTGAGATGGTTGAGACCATTGTTCCAAATACTATGATCTCTCGGATGGTTGAGACCACTAATCCGAGATCATGCAATACTTTTCACCTACATGGAAATACTTGTAGTTGTTTGACTCGATATCCAAAGAGAAACAGTTGTACCGAGAGTAAAACAAGGCAAGCCACCAACGAGAAGCTGCAAATCTTGCCTTCAGAAGTATGCCCAGTATTTTTGCCACCAAGGTACTAGAACTGACGTTAAAAGTATGCCCAGTATTTTTGCCACCAAGGGAATAAACTTTTGGAGGCAAGACAATAGACAGCCTAAACTCCAGGCAAGACAATGGTGGTTCTCAAGCAGACAAGACCATATTCAGGTCACAAATCAAAGATAGGAAACAAGCTCCTTAAAATCCATTGCATTTCACATCTGAAAATCCGGTATCTTGCTGCCATCTTAACAATAACCAAAACTCCAAAACATGAAGTTAACAAAATCAATTTGTTTCGAAATGAACTACAGGAAAAGGTCTGCGGCTGACAAAAAGACCAAATATATATATTCTCAGATAGCGCAATGGTACTTTCAATCGTCATCTTCCTCATCTTCATCATCACTTCCCGCTGCAGCATTAAGAGCATTCAAGCGCTCAATCAACTTGTCTTTCCTTTCTTGGTAAGTAAGCTTCTTCAAGTTGTACCTGAGTTGTAAAAAAATAGGCACAGTACGTTAGAACACGATGCATACTAATTTGCCACACATGGATACCTTAATCAACAGACCTATCGTTTTCTGTATTTTTTGATGGGATGGTTAAAAAGTTTACACATGCATAACAAATTGAACAGTTAATCCCAAACAAACAAGAAGAGGATATCCATACCTCTTGTGTTCCTTTGGTTGTGGTTTCTCAGACTTTTTAGGTGTAGGATCAGCGCGAATAGCAGCATGAACTTTCTTGTACAGTTCCTCAACGTCATCTGCCTCAACTCCTTTCTTCACATACAAAGCAAAGTGGGTCTGATACTTCTCTGGCTCATCTTCCATCAAGGTCTGGTTAATTACAGACAAAACAGGGCCAGTAAAACAATGTTAACTGTTACAAGTAATGTTTGTAGGGACATGGCCTAAATTATTCAACCCTTACATTCATATATGCAGCAACATGGCCACCATAAATATACTTGTGGTGAACCTCAGCATCAAGCTGCTTAGAATCCTTGGAAAAGCCAGCAAACCTCTTGTCACTGTGAGGAATATCCAGACCACCATCCAATGCTCCCTGCAATTAGTCACAAATATAAATCACACAAACGAAAGCACGGAGCAAATACAAATGCCTAGGCATGTAATCTGCGCATCAGAATTGCAAATATGAGCGAAATCATCTCACTGTATATTGCAAACATATACAACAAATCACACCTTCTCAGCAGTTACATCCCCAACAAAACGGCAAAGAAAACCTTGTGCTTACTAATTCATCATATCATCGTGTAAACAGTTCAACTAAGTGCACAGCCCGAGAGCGCCAACATCTACTATATTTGGCAGCCAACCACCATGTTAACAGTAAATAAGAAATGGAAAGACTTGAATCAACATTCAATTCCCTGTCTGTAAATTAAAATTTTTCCCTCTATATTTTGCCAGGATCCATGCCGTGTCAACAATCCAGTATATCCGTGGAGTGTACTTTGACCAACAAAATTCTTAGTTCCAAGAGCCATTGGCTGTAGGAGACCAAGTAACAAAATATGTTTTTTTTCCAGCAAAATCCAGTTGGAAGAAAAATGATATTGGCTAGAAAGTGGCTTCTTTAAAATGGTGGATCTGTGAATAAGAACCAAATTACCAGCTCAAACATAAAAGAAGCATACCATTAGCTTCATTATCAAGTATACTTGCTTGCAATATATTGTGCAAAAACAAATTGTTACAGTCTAGTACCCTGCTTTTTCTGACAGAGCCTTCAGATATAAACATTTTTTCCGATGTTTAGCACTGGAGAGCAGGGCAACATAATTACTTATTCTAAAAGAAAATCAACCAGATACTACTAGCGTTAGCTTAAAGCCTGGAACTGACTTTCAGAAGAGGTCCTTTCGAATCCGTTCATATATAAATTACTACATAACTGGACCAAAAAGGCCAATGTACTGCAAGGACAACTATACCTTTACACAAGTAAAGGAGCAAGAAATACTTTGCATGGCTAACAAAAACCACAAATATAACAAGAAAAATGCAAAAAAAGGCACGTTAAACAAAACCAAAACATTTCATATAAGCAACCAAGTAGGAATGCTTGAGCTACAAATTTTATAGGCGAAAAAGATACCTTGAGAGCACCAAAAACACGGTTCCCAGTTGTTGTCCTAATAAGGCCAACATCAAGGAGAGCACGGAATGGCCTTCTGCTCTCTGCTGGTTCAACTGAATAGTCCTCTCCAGTTGCCTATTTTAAAATTTAAAATAAACATGAGCTTGGTGAACAAGGAGAAGTATAAAAATACTGATAAGCTTGCATCAGGAATACCTCCACATTGCCTTGATATTCGTCATCCATCTCAAGCATTTTCAAGACACGGCGGGCCAAGAGAAGACCAGTGCAGTAAGCTGATTATATCAATCAGAGACCATATTTGAGAGAGACAGAGAGAGTGAAGTAAAGAAACATGATACAGATTAAGTTGTATCGTCTACCTGCAGCATAATTTGTAAGACCAACTTCAAGCCCATAGTGAGGCAGCTCATGAGAATATGCTGCAGCAAGAACCATATCCCCAGCAATGCTAGCAGATACTATCTGTGCAGTGATATCCTTGTTTGTCTGATAATAAAATTAAGGATAGACCTTGGATAAAGATTCAAGCACGCTTGCAACCTTAAGAAACTCGGAAAAGAACTTCACAACCTCATTATCAATCAATGCCTAGATATCAGACATAAGATGAAAATGACTGACAGAGAGCAAGAGATAGATAAATCCGGAGACTCAAGGATACAAAGCGCACGACAAAGCGATACTTCGGGGTGTTGTACTTGTTCTTATCTTGATTGATCAAACGAATCCTGGCACGATAGTCGGTCTTTCCCTCTGCAGGAACGATGGCACAAAATTTTTTAGTTAGTTAGACAAAACTACAGTTTAAAGCATACATTGACGAGTAACTGCAATAATTCAAGAACAATTAATTTAATAACATGACAGCATACCTCTCCTTCTCTTAAACTTAACCTGGTACCGCTTGAAGTAGGCCTTCGACTTTTGGGATTTGACAAACACCTGAAGGAGAAATAATATGTATAAGTGCTTTTTGAGATATTTGTGCTTGCAGCAGACAAAATAACAGCAGTCCAAAGCATTCAAAGTGATGAATAACTTCGGGAGCATCGTCCCACAAACAATGAACGTAGAAAGGAGCTTCTGTTTGAGTATAAAAGAGAATGGAGCAGATGAACAACTCCGCCGCTACCAAAAGCGATTGTTCATAGACTATACAGATTAAGAACCCAATCTCAAAGACTGATATGCCAACCAGAATCTTAATCAAAAAAGGTTCAACTCTTGCAGCGAACTTAGTTAAGGATGCAAAATATCTACTCAAGTCAGTAAAACGGAATTTATTGTTGGTACTAGCAAATAAATTACAATGTAAAATGATCCATATAAGACAACTCTATTTTCATTAATAGGTATAGATGTGAGTCATTTGGTAGCTGCTTTGGACCATAAAATTGAGTTTCATAACACTTTATTTTAAACAATGATAAAAACAGAAACGGGCAAACAAGAACATTTTTCGAGATAATCAAGAGCTCCTCAGCAAAATGTCCAGTCAAAAGAGGGTTTTCGTAGAAATAACAACAGGTAAGAGTGCCCAATAAAACCCCTTATAATTCATAAATAGATCTGGAATATAAGAATAAAAAGAGAAAATGCCAAAAAATTTAAGGTAAAAAAAACCTGAATAAAAAAAGATATAAGCTTACAAATCCCGTGAAAACAAACTAATATCCTGAAACCCTTTTTCATTTATACTGCAATACACACACTAAGAAACAAGCTTACTAGTCGCGATTCTCATGTTAATTGGGTTTCACAAATGGTCAACTACTCACATGTTCTTCACCAAAAATTTTCCAGGCAAAAGTGGGTACTTCTTTCTCTGCATTAACCAAAAACCAAACTACCCAAACAAATCCTAGTAACATATTTACAAGATAGATCTGGAACATGAGAAAGACATCAAATGCCGAAATTCTCCAAACGCAACAAACACCTAAACAAAGATAAGAAAAATAGCTAAAAATTCGTCAAAACAAACGCTAGCCCAGAAAAATTAACTAATAATCAGTAACCCTCTTTCACTTTTCTGCACTTAACTTGCTCCAAAACTAACTAGTCACAAACCGAAGTCACAAAAAGCACAAACAGGTATAAAATGCAGCTTAAAGAACAGAAAAAACCAAGAGCACAGATGTTTATAAACACACAAAGACACACACACACACACACACACTAACAAGAACACAAACACAGGAAAATGGAACTGACCATTGCAGAAGATGGGTGCTACGAGAGAGAGGTGCTGGGGTGAAGTTTTCTGTAGCCTCTTTTTCGCACAAAGAGGAGGAGGCTATGCAAAGTGGAGGAGCGTATATGTAGTAAAACCCTAAATGGGGGTGTGATTTGCCAATTGACGAGAATGCCCCCCAACTCCACGATGTCACTACGGAGCCCAAGGGTTTCCTTGGGCCGCGCGTTGTGGGACGCCAAAAGGCTGAGCCCAGTTTGATCAACCCAACAATCAACAAAAACCAATGACCTTTATAAAGGTTTCTCCAACTTTTTATTTTATCAAATTTTCTCGTTTGTCCGTCGTTCTTCGAATTCAATTTTCGAAAATACTAAATTCAAGCACCATTTATCGATACTTTGAAATTATGGTTAGTGCAATTCATGTCGCTCAATTAGACTTACAGATGTGTGTGAATCGGTGTTCAAACGACGTAGATGAATTTTCATATTCTTTATATTCTTTTACGTGGTACGAGATGATACTTCCTTAGTTTGTTATTCTAAAAATGGTGAATAAAAGATTCCTCACAATTCAACCCTCGCATTGTTATTCTGGGAATGGTGAATAAAAGTTTCTCTAATTTTCTCTTTTTTTTACCATTTTTTGAATTTAATTTTCAAAAACACTGAATTCAAATACTATTCTCCGGTACTTTGAAAATTAGTGTTACTAGAATTCGTGTGTCGCTCATTTTGACTTATAAATGTACGTGAATTGGTGTTCAAACACATAGAGGAGTTTTATATCCATTGAAATGGTATTTTTTATGATATTTCTTATTTTGCTTATTCTGGAAATGGTACACAAAAAAGTTCATACATGTTTTTGAATCAAAAATTGGGATCTTTTTCCACATTCTTCAAATATATGATAGCAAGCACAAAGAAAATGATTTCCAAATGGAAACTAAATAAACCAACAGAACATTGATTTTTTCTTAAACTATTTTGGAGATATTCTTTGCCTCAAAATCCTAAAAAGACTTTTAGTTCTCTCTTCTTTTTCTTTTTCTCTTTTTTATTTGAAGGTTGTTTAACAATCAATTGGTATCACGATCTAACATGTATGCTCTGTTTTAAGTCATTTGGAATGTAGAGGGAGTATAAAAACAACAACATTGTATGTGTAATATTAGGGCTACAACTTTGGATTGAATTTTATAGTTTTAACTTTTAACTAACTCAACCCAAAAAAACTTGAATTTTTAACCAACCGAACCCACTTAAGTTTAAAGTGGGTTAGAATGGGCTAAGTCTATATAAAAATGGGTTATTTGTGTTGAGCTTTTGAAATTCATTTGGTAAAAAGTTATATTTCTTAACCATCATCGCCGCCCAGCACCACCATCGTCGGCAGTAGCCGCCGCGGGGATAGCCAGCCACCGCTGCCTTTGTCCCGCCATCGCCACCGGCCGCCACCACCCCGGCAGCTACTGCCATCACCGGCCACCAACATTCCACTTCTTATTTAAATATAAAATATATTTATTATATTTTGATTGACCCATTGAAACCCAAAAAAGCCCATTAACTCAACCCAATTTATTCAATCTTTTTTGGATTAAAGCTCGTTGGACTTTTAAGCATATCGATATATTTTTTTAGCTGGGTAAAAAACTAACTCAACCCATTCAAGTTATATCCTCTGCAATATTAGTCCTGAAAATTCCATAATAGCCACTCCACACCACCATAATAACTTAAGCACACTTGAAAAGTCATGTGACATCTATGTGGAGTACAGAAAAGTTCTATACAAAATTTTGAACGAATAAGGGTGTGTTTGATACCACAATTAAGCACTTAAAATATAAACAAAAATTTTAATTTTATTAAGTGCATTTGATAACGCTCAACCTTGTATCACTCGAAGAATTAATAAGTTACCGTAGTAAATCGAAGTTTTACATCAAATAGGACTTACTTATGACTTAATTATAAGTAGAAAGACAACAGTTATTGCAAAGAATGTTCCGTAGAAGATACATTTATCGTCTCTACCACACATCCCATAAATTCCAACGCCATTACATGTCCATAGCCACCATGAACCACTACGACAATCATTGCAATGCCACAACAAACGTCACCTTTACTACACCACTGCCATCGCCGCCGCCACCACCAATTGGACAACTGCTACTGCCATGTCACGCTGCTACTACCATCACACTATGCTCGTGGCTACAGCCACAACTTTCCATTTCACCTCACCACAGTTACACCCATCACCACCATATTATTCCATGACCCACCGCCGCTACATTATCATCATCTCTCCAACCACCGATATCACCTCTATAAAGCACAATTTCAGACCACCACTATCACAATTATGGCGATAAAAAGATTGTACTATAAAAAAAATATAAGCGTATAATTATGGTAAAACCATTATATTTTTATTAAAGTATAAAATTGTTCATATGCTCGCACTTGGTTTACCAATCATATTTGTTGCTAAGGATAATATTAGCGATCGGTATTTAAAAGGATAATAGCTAGCAGTATTTGGACGTGTTACCATTTGGGAGCCGTAGATAATTTCTTTTATTGGCAACCTATCTTGGCATGCTAATGTAACTACTAATTCAATGTCTAAATCTTGGTGTCATGACATTCTTTGTTATATCCCATTATTTTAGTGAGGTTGTTACTATTTGAAAAATGCATTTATGCCTTTTCCATATATTAGAATATCTTAGTGGGCTTTGAATAAGTACGATAATTAGCCACTTTAGGGTTTGATGTTATTCTACGATCTTCCCCTTCGATTATCATCCCAGGCATACTTGGTTTGGGATCCAATCACCTAATTTGTTACGTACAAGCTTTTCGTTGTTATTAGTTTCTATATTGTACTTGTAGTCTTTGTTGGAGGTTCGATTAAGCCCTAGAGTTTTTTTCTTTTTTCTTTTTGGCGAGAGGTTTTGCATCGGTGCAAGTTGCATTAAGGTTTAGCTTTTGCTGGATTGCTCGAATAAGTTAAGGGTTTGTATTTTCTGTTGTGGTTAGGGAATCTATTATCAATATTTCATTTGTAGGTCATCCGTTTTAAATGGTCTTGCACATTTTGAAAACGTTGTTATACCCACCTCAACTTTTGAATTGTAAGCTTTCTTACAATCTGAGTTGTTCATATTCAAAAATGACTTTAAATTCAAATATCCCGTAGAAGTTTAGAATTTTTCTGTTTCTGGCAGTCACTTTAATTTGCTATAGAATCTTCATTCTCCTTGGTTTTTAGCGATTCTTAACTCTGAGCAAGTCTAACTTTTTTGTTGAGAGTTTCCAAGATCTTCTTACTCCTGTTTCAAAACGCTTAATGTACAAACTAGTTTGTGTAGAGAAATGTTATTTTCTGGCATTGCAGATCAGTCCATTTCAACTTGTTTTAGATTAATTGTTTTTCATTTGATATTCATGAACTTGTACATTTTGAAAACCTTGGAAAATCCTTCAGGACGCTACCTCGGCCATCGAGTAGGCTACTCCTTCAAGACACTATCTCGACGTGTCGCGTAAGCAACTCTTTCAGGACACTGCCTCGACCATGAGATAGGCAACTCTTTTGACGTGTCGTGTAGGCAACTCCTTGGCGCGCTCTGAGTACTTCAGCACAAGGATTCCCCTGTGAGATAGATGATTGGGATACTATCTTTGCCATGATGTTTGCGTGACTAGTATGATGTTGTCACTGGGGACTTTTTGTCGGCACCCCTAGGGACCATGATCCCCGGGGCACTCTGAGACGGTGGTAGGCCTCTAGAGGGCATTGCGCATAGTCTGTCTGGCAATTGGGTGTCGGACCTTCCCGTCGCTGCTAGGTTCTCTGCGCTCCTGACGCCTGTGTGACTCAATCAGGGCTTTGGAGTGATCGTTAAAATAAGGGATCACATCGACATTCTGTGAAACAATCTTCCCACACAATTAGAACGAAATTATACAGGACAGGCCGAGTGAATATACGATCCAAAAGTCCACAAAAGCACCGGCATTTGTTGCCATCTAGATAGGGTATCACTCCTAAGGGTGTCGCCCGATGATACATGCACATCTTTGCCTATAGTTCGAAGGACTTGAACTCATTTTCAAAACTCATCATCTACCTTTGTTCCATTCTTGCTATGTCCCACATCAACATACTTGACTTCTGATTCGAGCTGCATTTTTTAGCACCTCCACGCATGCTAAGCACCCATTGGCATCAACCCTTCACTGTGATTAAAGCTCGTACTCTGATCAGAAGCAAAAATGAAACACCTCCAAAGAAAACAGAGAAAGAAAACTTGGAGAAAATAATACAATGTTTAAAACACCTCCCAGAAACAAAAGAAAGTCTTTTACGATTATTTTCAGTGATAATATACTAATCGACTTCATTATACAGTACTTGGGGGGGGTTGGAAACAACATAGCTTAGATGAAAACTGGCACATCACCAAATACAAGTCCCTTTGAACAACTCCTGCGAAGAAGTCAAAGGAAGCACAGGGATGATAACAATGGCAGGTAACGTCAGCTTGATCTTACAAGCTGCATATTGTGTTTACAAATAATGCATCAACTATTACTATCAGGCTTTCCAAAAATGACAACAAAGAATGGACTCTTCCTATCTACAGAAGCAATTACGTCAAATTTCAATGCTTTTCGAGTTTCGACTATTAAATAAGGCTAGCCCATTTTCCAAGCTCATAAGGATCGGCACGATGGTACAGCTTGATTTTATTTGATAAAGACAACCCTGCAGCCAATGGACGACCTCTCATATCTGAATCATCCTGTGCAGCTGGGTCATCTGCGAATGCAGCAACATCTCCAAGAAGCCTGAAGGAGATCCTGCGCGTGTTCATCTGTCTGGGAAAATCAAAATACATGGCTGTCCCAGCCTTCACTTCTGGTAACCGATACTCCGCGACAATGACCATGTTGTTGTGAGGTTCCTATAATTTATTTGTCAGAAAAACTTCACATGTTACAGTTGATTCTCAACATATGCAAATCCAAGATGTCTTAAAGAAAGCAAACAGTAGGTATCAAATTTATGAAGCTGAAGTAATCAAAGCTTGCGAACTTTATGAGATATTAGTCTATGCTTCGGCTATAGGGGTCTCGCTACCCCTTTTAGATGAGTTCTGTGTTGTCCCACGGGTAAGCGGCAGACATGAGGGTCTACCAAATTCAAAGAATGGCATGAAGATCTGAATTAGACAAGATATACAGAGAGAGCATCACAACTCCTTAAACCAGAAGACGGAGAAGAAAAAGAAGGTAAGCTTCACTTGAGCTCTTTACTACTAAACACCTCATCCTGCTAATTACATAGCTCTCCCCAATTATTCGCAGGTCCCTCATCCTAGCAAGTAATAGACACCATTATGGAATATGACAGGGTGCCATGTCAATGTCTCAAGGCTTGGAAAAGGCTAAACTTAGTTGGATTGAACATTAGACATTTTAAGCAATATATCACTGCAAGTGAGACACTACCACCACATAAGGCTCACTATTTGTTTCATGCTTAACTAGATATCTTGGCACACAGTGCAATGTGTTTTTGATATCTAGACTTCAAGCGTCCAGCGCAAGAATTGCCACATCTTAAATGCTATCATATTATCCTACAGGAAAATCTCAACAGATATCAACTTCCTAAGATGAAATACAATATGGTCCTCGAGTATTGTATAAAAGAGGTGGACAGTACCTGGAGAGCAGATACTTGAATATACAGTACAGCTGGACATACGAGTCTGTCTTCTAAGAAACCAAACGCATCCCATATATTTTCATTTGACGAAGGTGAATGGGTAACGCGAGGCTTTATCGCACTAAAACCATCAAGACGAAATCCTGCCAGCATAGGTGAAGCTGGGGATAGATATTGTTCCACGACAAGCTCATTCTCGGCCAACCTCTCAGCCTCAATAGGAACCTAAACAAGGCACAAAGGTAATATATGAAATTACACATGCTACATGGTTTATACAGAAGTCTATACTCCAAAAAAAGAAACATTAATTGCACCTTGAATCTGTTCAATTGTGGAGCTCTGTCCAACCAGTTTCTTACATTAATCTGGTCAGAGCCTTGTGGTAAAGTAGGCCCTATATCTTTTTTTACAGGGCTTCCAGCTACTAGAATCCTCTTGGCATGAAGACATGGATCACTTTCAAAAGATCCTCCAAAAGAAGCACGCCTATTTACTTGTGAGAAAGGGTTTTCATCGAAAGACAATAGATTGAAGTCTTTTTCTAAATTAACAGAACTTGAACCAGGTCTCTGAAGGCGTAAAGTTATCCAAATGATGCGGCACCGGACAGTATTCCGGAAGGAAAATTTTACATGTCTAGGTGCTCTGTCCTCTTTAGTAGTTTCTTCTGGCCCACAAAGTTCCGAGGAAGATATGATTAGGGATCGAACATCCCATTTTCCCATGCATGATCTTTCTTCTTTGTGAATTTTATTGCTGGCCCAGATCTGCACCTGTAACAAACATTAGAGGTTTGGGTCAATATAAGAGCACATCAAGTCAGCTATGATCCTAAATCAGAAAGCAGTAAATGCCAATCTAAGAAACATATATGAAATGGTAAAACGGAAAAAAAAAAAAAAAAGGCACTTGCTGGGAACTGGAAATCTTTTCATTCTGAATCCAAGCGAGACACTTTGAAAACAAACATTTGAACATGCTTTGCATTTTGCAATCAATTCGGAATTATGACAAAGTTTAGTACTGAATGAAAGCCAAAAGGACACAATCAGGACAAATCACGAGCAAAGGCTTTTTATATATCTAGGGAAAAAAAAGTATAGGTAATTTTCCTGTGCAATAGATAGCTTACAAGCGCAGTATACAGAATATTAAAAATAAAAAGTTCTTGTTTCTACTCCGTCTTGGTAAATCAATAATCTAACCCTCAAAAAAGAACTACTCAAAACAACACATCAGGTAAGCAGCTAACTATATTACATGAGAAAACTGGGTGCACTTGGATGATAGGATGAAAGTCATATACCAAAACATTATAATTGACGTTATCTACAAATGTGTAAACAACCCTAGAGTAACTGTAGCTTGCAACAACTCTCATGACAGTAACTTAAATCGGAAACCTTTGAAAGGATAAAACATAGAAATTCCTCACCCTGTTCAGCACAACAGTTATATATATTATGATACATGTGAATCATATATAACTAGTTAGGGTTCACATAATAAACCTTATAATGAACATTGCTCTAATTAGAAAAATAATCAGCTTCTGCTGATTTTCATTTAAAAGGGGCTGGGTAAAGAAATACTTACAGTCGGAGCATCAGACATTGAATAGCCACAGGGACTAACTACAAGGGTGACCCCTGAGACATCAGAAAGATTAGCAAGAACGACAACAAGTTCGATGCAGGAGGTACTAGGAGGAGCTTTCCAATACGAATGCTTTGAACCAGAATCCAACGGTGCGAGCAATGACAACAACGGTGCTGAACCTGCCGCCGTTTCAACCTACAGTAACATACTGTTAGACGTCCAAACAATTAAGCATGGTAAGAGGCTAAACTTAACAAATAGCACAGAAGTTGCATGCGAGTGGGGCTTCATACTGACCCCTGTTAAGTCCTAAACCATAAAACATGAGGCTATTACTCCATTAAGTGTGATCTACTAATGATAGATTAACCAGTACTTTTAAATACAAGTACCATCTTCAGTCGAGACTTTCCATTTGCCACAGACAAGGTCCACTGACCGCTAACATCATATACATAATTAAAAACGAACCCATCTAGTCAAAGAAGCACTCAATGCCAGTGATTCACTAGTAAACTTCTCAGTACTGATCTTCAAATTTTTTTTATAAACAGACAAAAGATTTGAACTTTTTGAAGGCAAATTTCCGAAGTTCGGGGCGTCTAATCTGAAATTCTGAAGGCAACTTTAATTTTTCAAAAAACCTTTAATCAGAAAGCATCTAGAAGATAAGATTGGCATGATACGTTACTTATCAAGAAAAAGGATTGACATAATAAGATTCAAGAATTGGTCCTTAGTTGAAGGAAGCTTGTCCTCAAGCCAATAATCTTTTTGTAAGATTCTCGATTCTGCACCTCTAACCCTGTTGTTACTTTAGTCGGGACTTCTCCAAATGGATCCGATACCATGATAAAATACTACCCTCTACATTGTCTAGCCTGACTCCATTCACTGAGCTCGCCAATCCAGAGTCTACAGGCCATTAAAAGAAACTTAATAGCTCTCTCGGTGTTTGCTTCAAGTTTTCCATTAGGTTTGCTTCAAGCTATGTGGAGTTCATACCATTCTACAAAAGACAAAAAGAAAAAGTACGCATAACACCAGGATGTCCACTAACCAGATATCTCACATTATTTCACTGAAGACATAGGGCAAAGATTCTAGGTAAAATGCTATAACTTTTATTTAGAACAATTTGAGCTCCGCAAGCTTCTCCAGAATTGTTCAAGAATTTTTGTGGATATTGACCTATTATTACAGATATATAATGCGAGTATATATATGTATGTGTATATACATGTATGTATGTATATATACGTGTATGTATCTATATATACATGTACGTATACATCTATACATGTATGTGTGTGTGTGTGTGTGTATAGATGTGTGTGTGTGTGTATATGTATATACAGTTGAGCCAAAGAAGGAAGATATTACCGAGTTTAAAAAGCTGGAAAATGGAAATTCAGCAAGTGATTCCTCTCCATTAACTAACTGTTTTAAGACCCTGATATTTCCCTGTGTACCAGAAGACTGATCTTGTTTAGAAAGATGATCGCTTGAAGTAAATCCAATTACGTGGTCTGCAGCCGTATGCGCAGCGCTATCTGCACGGACACTTCTTCGCTGGCTGATCAAGACCCTTACATAATCCAACATCAATGCATCAAGCACAATATCATGGCAGCATAGTTTGCAAATATATCCATCAGGTGTCGCAGAACGATTTGAAGACAGATCAACCGTGCTGCCATCAACTGATCCTCCCTGACTTGATACACCATTATAGTTTGAGGCCTCCCTTGAGTTGTATGCTGCGAGCAAAAGAGCTCCTCTCCCAGCACAACAAAATTTACAAACCTTTTTCTCACATTCAGAACACAGAAAGACAGACTGTGAAGTAGAGGATGACGAGGCCATGGGGGACGCATATGCATGTCGCCCAGCTTCAGCACGAACCTGACACATGCCACCTGAACAACTTTCCCCAATCCCAGTAATATTCCAAAAATCTATCAAACTTTCATCAGCATTTCCAAGACCGATTGCAGCGTTCAGTTTATCTTCAAGAGATGCATGCGCAAGCAATGCAAGGGCATTTGCCACCCTGCATAATCTCCCCATGTAAGAGTCGTCAAGCAACACATTTGGGTTTATAATTGCAGGATCAGTACCAATTGACAGTAAAGCTCTATCCCTTTCAGCAGCAGAAAGATTTAGCCGAAGGCGTTCAATTTCAAGTTTCATGGCTTCTTCAAACTCTAATTTCCTTTCCTGCAAAATTGAATGATCGCATAGGCCAAATTTAGTCCCCAAAAATTGTAAGTATTAAAGTCCATAAATCTGTGTCTTCTACCATGTTCATACACATACGGGGATATAATATGCAAGCAACGAGTCTCTATACTCACAATAAATACGGAAAGCGCACCTAAAGTGGAACCGAAAATACGAAAAGAAAAGAGAGACTAATTCAACATAGTGCGGAAGACAACTGTAAACTCTGACTTCATAGAAACTACATGAAAGTCCAAAGAAAAATGCAGAAAAATATTGGCATACCATTCGCGGTCCTGCCACGGAATTGAAGCAGTGAATGTACTGCTGAGCACCATTGTCTGAAGGTCTTCCACCTTGTAATGAATTACTTTTAGAATCATTTGTACCATCCTGATGCTGAATAACATCATCATCCAGGAAGTCAAGGAAGTCACCTACTTCATGCCCGTAATTTCCCAGCACTGGTTGAGAAATAAGCTCAGAAGGCCTATCCTCCCCAGATAAAAGGTCTCCCAATAGGTTGGTAGATGCATCAGGTTGCAGGGGTAGTGGCACCTTATCAGTAGATAAAGCAGCACCAAAACGATTGGTGTCTATGCCAGACAAAAAAGGATTGGTATCCTTTTGACGAACTTTGGTGTGATCAGTTAACCTTGAGCCAGGGCCTTCACCAGTAAATATGCCCCTCCATGGAAGAGAAACTCCAAGCACCTCCAACTATGACAGTATTCACATCATTATCAGCAGTAGTTAGTAATTACCTTCACTTCTGAAGGGGGCAGAAAGTTAAAACAAGTTCTGCAGAATTACACAATAACACCACGGCCAGATTAAAGATATATCAATTAATGATAGTTCTACCATTTAATCAACACAAAAGAAGCGATTGACTTGTCTCGTATCGGCTGCACGCATGCAAACATTAACGATATAAACCCCAACCCCCTTTCAAAAGGAAAAAAAGAAAACAAGGCGAGTATTGTATGTTATGGGAAAAAGATAGTTGATAACCAAGACAAGCTTCTTGATCGCGCAAGCAATTTGAACCCAATAAAATGGCTTTCTTGAGATGTATAGGCGTGCATACTAGTTCATTGTATTCTTATGGTCAGTACACGGGGGTATTTTGACAAGCAAGAGATGGCAAGCTATCGCCCCGAAGGAGCACACTACGAATAAAACAACCCTGCTGCACAAGACACATATCAGGCCCCTAAACAGAACTGTCCCTCAAATTCTTGAAGTACCCAGGCAACCCTCTAATAAGAGGTCAAATTTTCTGTTCATCGAGCTAGGAAACCAACAAGAAGAGCAGATAAACCCAGAACTCAGTAACTTAACACGTATAATCTCCCACAATAAATTCAGCTTTACGCCACAGACACTTCACTTCTAGCATAATCAACACTAGTCGGGACTGATTAAGAGGAAACAACAACCAGGGAGATGCTGCACAACATATAGAAGGGTCAAACAATGGAAAAGTCATTGTTTATAGGTTAAGAGAAGTTTTTTGAGCGGGATCTGGCGATATCAAAAGGTGGTTTAAGTAATATTAGCTAGACCTATTGCTGTTTAAAAGAGAGATTTAAAAGAACTACTGCTTGCATATATTAATAACCAAAACTTGAATAAATCTGCAGCACAGAATGAGTACATAGATTGCATTCTTGTTTATGCGTTGTTCAATAAACTTTTCCCATAAATAACAAAAAGGTGGACACTGTCACCAGTGGAAAAAAGAAATCGACAACACTGGTTAAGGAAACAAGGGTAAACTTCTGAGAAGTATGTGGCAGGCAGAGGACCATAGTGGGGGGTGGGGGATGGGGGTAGAAACTTTGCAAGTAGAGGATATGTTGGTGTCACACGTCAATCCTCGCAGCCAAACAAACGTGAAACAAAAATGATGGAATATACATAAGATACTCGGAAATAGATATTGAAATTGGAAATAAAAGATAACCATGTTAGCCAAGCAGGCCCATCTTTTTTATCCAAGTCAAGCAACGTCCAGATTTTATGAGTTCTGGTATTTATGAACGAGGAAGAATATCTATTGAAACCCACTTCATTAAACTTTTAAGGGCTGGTGCGGTCATTTGTTGAGGGCAGATAGGTGAGAAAAGGTCCAAGCTTCTTCACAAACTTGAAGCTTAATGAGGATGAACTTGTTGATTGGTTCAGGGGATTCGGACTCCTTTTTCATGAGATAAGTTTCAGCAGACGCTGTGAAAACTTTGAACCTAAATCTGGAACCTCTTACCTACTTAGTAGTTGCAAATAATAGAACACATTCTAATTTCAGCGAATTGGTTGGGGATTCATTTGGTGTTTATGTTATATAGTCAAGTCATGTTATTATGGTACCAGTATTTAAAAAGGGATAATGTGCAATACGAGGCAAATATCTGACAGAGTAGATGCTATTGTTGGTTTGACTAGTTAGTCAGAAGAGCTAAGTTTGAGATTGGAACCAAGGTTCTTAACTGTCACCACCAATGCTCTAGCTGTCTAATACATTGCACAAAAACTTGTCTATCGATGCTAGTGCATAAATAGCTCTGTAATTTTTAACCCTCCATAGTATGAAAAATGTTTATTATAAGTTGGTTCTTACATTGTTGAATACAGAATCTGCTTAGTCTGTGTTGCTCAAGGCAGGAAAAAGATGGAAACAGTCAGGGAAATGACGCACTATACGTAAACTTCAACGTACCTGACCCAGGGTGATTTGGCTTCCTCCAGAGGCAGCTGGATAAAATGTAAGTGCCACGACACGAGTAAGAAAGTCCAATTCTCCTTCCAGTTCTTCAAAATCATATAATAGTGAAAGGTTAGATATATCCTGGCCATGTAGGCGTGCACCTGCTCCAGTTACAGCCAGATCCTCTGCACTAATGGGTCCTGTTAAGGGTATCATAACGTTCGTCCCATTAGCACATTGGGGTATAGAAGCTCCCTGTAAACAATGTCCAAAGTCAGGTTACGAGCTATCAGAGTTAATCCCCCGCGCACCAAAATATATAAAGAAAACTGAAAGACTATTATATTAATTATCTACCACTATTTTTTTTATTTTTTTTCATATTTCTTTTTCTTCTTGGGGTGGGTGGATTGGAGTGGAGGGGGAGCTACTAATTGAAGTGATGGGATCTAACAAAATTTCCATAGCAGTACAAGATAGAGGTTGAATCGAGATAGGTATCGTGAATCAAAATCACAACTTGCATATCGCTTACCATATCGTTTTATGCATTGTAAATATAGGGATAATTTAAACATTTGGAAGACAGTAAATGCTGAAAAATAAATCATATTGCATCATAAATTAGTCTAACACCTCTTGTACTAAGTGTAGTTCTAAACGCAAGTTGTTTCTAGTTGTAATTAGTTAAGATGATACAAATTCTAGAAGTGAAAGTTCAAAAATATAAAAGAAAAACTGAAGTCCGGCTAGTGACAGTACCGCATTGCATAGGGGAGCCGTACCGTTAGATAGGACCCATACAATATCAATTTAGATATGCACACCATATTGTATCCTTTCTGCATCTATCTGGTATCTAGTTATAGGATACGTGTTGCATATCGTATGCTCCTAACAAGCAGGGATGCGCTCATAAACTTAGGTTTATCTATTCCATTTTGTTTTTTCAGTTTTTAGTTGGGACGCTTGAACAAGTTGCAATTTGAAAACAGAATGAAACCCACTGATATGGTTTGTCTTTAGTTCCAGCATTGTAAATCATTTCTTGGTACTGGTATCCAAATCAATGGGCTATGCCCCTAAAATTGCTGTGGGTGGATAGAGTGCAGTGGGGATTCCTCTTCTGCAAGGAAAAACTAAGAGCTTAGAACTCATCAACTAGTAATAACTTGCTTCTTAATTTCACTTCCAAAGACCAAAAGTCATTATAGCTCAAACCTTGAAGCAAAACCTCTTTCGTTTTCCCATATTACTTAGGAAACATCAGAGAACCTTTTCCATGATAAAGTGCAATCTTGTATACAAAATGTAAAGCAGATTTTCTATATTAGATGAAGCAGACCTCAAGAACAAGTTTAAGCCCATCCAAGTATTGACCTGTCCTAACATCAACCGTGGACGGAAAGGTCGAATCGTCAGCACCATGTGAAATTGTGAGAAGAAGCTGGCAAACATGACAAGGCTCACCAAGATAGATAAAAAGTTCAATCACATCTGCTGACTGGGGGCAAACCTGGCAATTATCGATAGACACAAGGAAGATCCAAGGTTATTAAAAAAATTCAATGATCAGTATTATACTCATATAGAAGTAAACGAATTCAACCAGGAAAGACAATTAATTTGTTGCAACATAATGCTTTTCATGACGTAAACACAGAGCATAAGTACCCAAATTAGGTCCTTTCTTTTAAAGCTAAGAAGACTGGCTCCAACATCAGGACTTGGAATCAAGCTGGCAACCGGCTTCAGAAAGAAACCAAATGGCCTAGATGGGACCTGTCACAATCAGCATGCATCAGACAATCATGTATTGGATCACAGAAACAGCAAAGATTGGTTACACACTGGTTTATAATTCAAACATAGTTCTGAGAAATATTGTGTCCCAAATGACAATTTGCAGTTTGCCACAATGCTCGCATATGATACATCTGGTTACACACGAGTGCATGCTTATGAAATATAAGAACCCTAAAAATACTTTACAAATACATATAAAAGCATGCTGTCAAACCTTAGTTGCAGGAAACTCCTAATATGGTGACGTTTCTCTCTCGGAAACTCGCTTTTGCGATCCCAAGTTAGGAGCTCCATGGGATCTCGTGCCAAGTTAAGATGGGAATCCCGCTTGTTGGATAGAGATGCATGGAACAAGTGATAGAATACATGAAAATCAAGCTCTTTTCAACTCAATTCCTTGTTTCTCTCTTCCTTCAAGTCCTTAAGTCTCCTTGTCTGTTGTTGCTATCTATGTAAACTATGCTAAACAAATGATAATACTCTTTACGCATTTATTTATTCAAGCCGCTCCCAACCTCAGATTCTTCTTGGTGCTTGCGCTTCCCCGCCCCCGCTCCCGCACCTGCCCCCGTCCCCGCTTTGTGCAACTAAGTGTCAAACATAGTACAATAATATTTTGCATAAACAGAGTAAACATTAAACATGTATTATCACTTTATTATAAATTTTTAAACATAAAATGGAGGCAAGGTTGCCAACTGTTCAGATTGGCAGCTGCGCCCCTCGTTTAACAAACACTGTATGTTTTGATGGAGGTTCAGTTCCTCCAGATTGAACATCGAGCCCGCAAAACAGCTCCATATAAGTGTTAAATCATCCAAGCAACGCGAACCCAACTATATCATGATTGTTCTTTTCCCGTGAAGAAGTAATCAGATGTATGCGACCATTCCCAACCTGCTATTACCATACATCACTGGAGCCCAATGGACCCTTCAAACTAAGGAAATAAGCTAACCCTTCTCTCTCTCCATCAACTTTCCTTTGAACCCTTAAATTTTCCGAGTTAAGCCCCTTTTCCCATAAAAGTCATAAAGCTTTCAATTAAACCTCTCCTGTCTAGCTTGTTAAGTGCAATTCCACAGCCAGGCCATAACTCAAACATACGCAGACATGCTGGATGAAAACGAGAAAAAAGGATTGCGATACTCTTTTGGAGGCCCTGCACACCCCAGCATATGTGCACCCAATACACCCCCTACAGATACTCTGGCCCAAAAAGAGTATCTGCACTTCACAGAAGTGCTGTTCAGAAGCAAGGCTCAAGGACCTTTCTAAGACAAGTGGACTAATTTGGCACAGGCCAACCCAATGATGACCTTTCATTATTAGGAAAGTCATTATTTGTCTATATAACCACAGATATATTTCTGTGCTGCTGGTTCAGGATTTGCTAGTTTGGAGCAAGGATATTCCTGTAACTTGTGTTCACTGGAAGCGCAAAAAACGTATTTGGGCAAAGCTAACTGATTGGATAGTATACCACTCCTGTTATTGTTCATATGACGGGGTGCTTTAGAATGTGTTCCTACCTCCCTCTCTCTTCTCTTTATTCTACTTCCAAGGAAATCTAAAAAACTAGAAGCTTTTGTAATCGTACGATGTAGCAAGGATCAGATTGATACTATTAATAAGTTCTAGAAGCAAATTGATAGTTAAAATAGGGACCCCGAATAGAAATGGCTAATGTAGCACTGCCAAATCTAAGGGCATATCAATAGCCAATGGGGAAATGCTTTTCTCTTATTGTTTTGCGGCCAAGAGAGATACTAGGACACTCCACGGGAGGTCGACAATAAGATGCCTCGTCCCCTTTAATGATCTCATGCATATAAAAAACGTAGTAACCTTACACAAGGCTGTGTGCCTGACGCAAGATAGAAGCACAATAGATGTATGGTCTAAGTTAATCAACAAAAAACATTCAGGGTAAAAAACTGGAATTTCGTAGATGTTTCGAAACAGTAAAGACTTGATGAAAACACCAAATACATACATGCAATGGTTGAAGTGGTATTGATGGAAGATGCTTGAAAAGCCTCATTCCAAGAAACATCTCTAGCTGCTTCTGACGAGAGCCATCTACAATTGTATTTTTATATCGCCTCTGTAGAGTGATTTTTATATTCTGCGCTGCAGAAAACTGTTTAAACTTGCCACTTTCCTCATTGAATATGCTAAGAATCTGGCTGTGCATTGCTTTTGAACCAGTATATAGGGTAGCGTGAATATCACCAGCAAGCAGAAAAAGGTCAGCTAGTTGACATATAGGTAATAAGATTGTTGATCTCTTGAATTCTTCAAAGGTCATGTCAAATCTCTTCCATGGTTTATCTGGACAAGGATGATTCCAGGTCGTTGTCCTAGTATTGTGATCAATATAATATGATTTCCCAGTTACTGCATCAGATCGCTTCTCCCATCCCGGTGGTAATGGAGCAGTATATCCACTCGGCTGATAACCATAAGCCAAATCACTATCTAGTGATATCCCTAGCCGTCTACATTGCTCAACAAACACTTGGAGAGCACCAAAAAAACTAGCAGCATTTGTTCTGTCCAAAGAATCCGCACAGTTAAAACGAATCACTCCATTTTGATGTGATCTTAAGCAAAACGCACCAACTAATTCATCATTGTAGATGATTTCACCTCTGCAATCCTTTATTCTCTGACGCGTGGGGAGATAATCTCCTTCTGAAATGCCTATAGATACTGTGGGTGCTTTTATACGGTACCAAAGTCCTTCAATTGTTTGCTGTTCACCTTTCAGTTTTATGCTGGCGTGCCAATCATAGTTTACCAAATGAACTCGAGTAGAAGGAAGTTTCCCAGTTGATCTTATATAGTTCAAGGATTCCTCGAAATGCTGAACTAAAATGGACTCTGATTTCCCTTCCCCATACCTAAGCAAATTGACACACACAATTGGAACCAAGTCCCTTTTCTTCTGATTCCCACCAACTACATCCAGATTCCGTGCATCATATCTCTTACTTAACCTCTGATAGTACTGAGCACTTCCTTTATAAGGATCACGATCTGAAACATATATTTCTGCTTCCGCGGCAGTGATCTTTAGTTCTGCACCCCACCAGATAGGAATAGTGCCTCGTCGCCAGATGTATGTGTTGAAGGGAACACTTTGACCAGCCCTTTTTGGAACCCAGACAAGTTGCTCGCACTCTACCTCATTGCCTGTTCAATGCAGAGTCTGCAAGCTCTGAGAACCTCGTTCAACAATAAAAAGCATCATACAAGTGCCATACAAACTAAACCAAGCACGGAAATGTGCCAGAATTTTGATATGCAAAGTACAAATGCATTACGTCGCTTCATGCTAGCTATGCTGTACTTTAGCCAAACGATTCTCAGATTGTTATTCAGCATAGTTGCAAAAATGACCTAAAAACAAGTCATAAGTATTTAACATTCGCTGTCTGAGAACCAGACTACACATATTGAACGTCAGATTAAAGTACCCCGTAGTCCAGTCAAAATGAAGATTAAATTTGTGAAGTACCATGTAAAGGCCCAGCCAAAGGACAAAGGTCGGGCCTCGTGTTTTCTCATACAGAAAATTAGTTTAAAGCCTTCACAGCCAACAATTAGTTTCAGCAATTTCCCAGAAGCTCCACAATGCAGAAAAATGTGATTTGAATTACAATGAGATATTGAAGCATAAATGCAGATCTGTAAATGGTAAAAAAGGTACACAAAAGGGGCAGTTGAAGAGAGGGCCATAAATATGAAGCCACTTCTTATCAACCAACCCATTTAACTTATCAATAAGATAAGAGGGTAACTTATAGATGCCAAATGATACCTGTGCTATAACACGAATTTATGCCCCTTGCCAAGTACCGGGTTCCAGGATGCAGCCTGCTACGACGAGCGGTGAGAGCAACCATTCCTTCTTCCTGACCTAAGCTTCCAAAACTTCGATATTCTGCAAACCCCTATAAATGATATCAACTTAACAAATCAATAAAAAAGCCTAAGTTTCACTTGGATACGTTTCCAAAGATAAGCGCATGTAAACCAAATACTTCAAATTTAGGAGCAGGGATATCCAAAACACCCCAATTTTTACCCCCTGCGGGAAAATAAGAAGAAAAAATTAAGCTCTGGGCAAAACTTTAAGAAAATGAGGCTCAATTGTGATAGGACTCCTATTGCAATGACATGCTGCTAACACGGCCACTGCTATGCAACGCCATTCCAAGAAAAGGATTGAGAGGAATGCAGGTAGGAAGGAACAAAGGCTGCAATCTAGATTGTAATACTGCCAAACTGATGCCATTGCCAAAAAATTGGTATTGCTACTAAACATAGTAACGAAGATCCGAAGCCAGGAAATTGCAATGAAGGATGATAAGACTAACAGCAGTACTGTGACTGTGGCTAAGAATTTCAATAAGGATGCAAGACTAAGCTTTTGCGGCTGGAGAGGACTCTGACTAATTGCTTGCCTTTGGTTCCTTAAAAACCAAAAGGTAAAATTTTTATTAACCATCAAAAGTTCCTTCCAAGGCAGCCAGAACTTATATGAAAAGACAAATGAGAAAACCCTAGAGATATCAAACCTCAACCCTTAGTTCAACTTAATCTGAAACATTCCCAACTTATCATATGCAATACCATCATAGAATTTTTTGAGTGACTGCTACAGTGGCGTATCAAACAACTTATATGTTTCCTGCATCAATAGGTGAAACCCATCCTTATGCCCCTATCACCTTGTATGCATCCCATAAAAGATATTTCCACCCTCTATGGAAAATAAACACAGAACGAAACAGGCTTACACCTGCATTAACATAGTTTCGGAGATCAAAAGCTTTTAAGGGATTAGCTCAGCAAGCTAACATACGACACTAACTACCTTCATTATAGAAAGTAAGATAAGATGTTCAGAAAGAATATGGAGGATATACATCAGACATCAAGATATGAGTACAAAATTACAACTATAAGACAAACCTGCAGAAGGACGACACAATGCTGCGGCAACCCAATGTTTTTAAAGGAACTTGAAAACCATCGATTCCAAACAAATTCATCATCAGGATTTTGCAAAGGCATGCGACTTGGAAAGGGCCTAGTAATGTCCCGAGTCTCACAAAAGTAGTGCTTGCCATCAATGTCAAGCTCAGTCAGTTCTTGAATATTCTTTACTTCTCCTTTACCCTGGGATTGAGGAATCTGAAGTGGTATTTTTACCCACTGGCTCTCAGTAACTGTATATACACACCCTCCACCAGGTAAATTTGGCACACTGGCAGTCAACCTTGTTGCAACAAGCAGCAACCCAAAGTTTCCTAGCGCCGCATAACCCAAAATAGCCCTCGCGTAAGTTACACTCTTACACAGCCATTTTGAGCCATTTGTAACGTAATCTAGTGCTTCACTTTGGGAGTTAAATACATCGTAACCCAGTTTCCCAGTATATCTAAGAGCTCCAGTGGTTGGATCCACATAGATCACCTGAGTGTCAGTCCGAGAAGACAGGCTGACAACAATATATACTTCACTTGTATCCAACGTAATAACAACAACGGATGTCTCTCTTAAATGGTTAGCTGCAATAAATACCAAATAAAATGTATAAAACGGTAACAAATAAAGTAACAAACATTGTAGACAAATAAAGTACAATTAACATGAAACAGCAATTAACTCCCGGTCAAGTAAACCTATAAGTCATTTCCTAATGAAAGTAAGTGCTGCTCGTTTCCTTGCAGTCAAGAAGCAAAGTACACATTCAGAAAGGATGTACAAACATCTTACGTCCTACAACTCTTAAGTATGTACCGTCGAACGTTTAAAAGAAACCAGGGAGGACATATATAAGTCCAGTTGGGCACAAAATACGAAATCAAGCTGAATCACCCAGAAACGAAAAAGGCTCGCGAATAGGCATCCCCGTTTGTCCCCGCGTGGTAATCAGAGTAGCTCGCAAACTCATGTGCACAAACCAACCTAGAGCACTATCGACAAGTTCCCATTATTTAGTCACTAGAGTTCCTTATGGACTTCTACAGCAGCAGGATTGGGCAGAGGTACGAAGATAGAGCATGATGTCAAACCCGGGAGCACAACAACGGGGAAAGAGGGAAGAAAAAGGACTTCTCACCCTCTCAACTGGATCCAGAATGCTTGAAGGCCACAAAGCACAAAGCTTACTCAATGACGTATGAGGAGTTACATCAACTTACAACTGCATATGCAAAACTTTGAAGAGTGCACTTTCATACTTACTGAGCCAGCCCATACCCGTGTTGGGGGGTCAAATGGAGAGCCCATATAGGACAACTTGTATCAAGTAAGCCACGTGAACTCAGCCTGCATCGGATTTAAATTGTTTGTGAAAACAGATGGGTACTGTAGTGAGCCGAAATTGCTTTTTCTGTAAGTTTGAAACACGGTTACAGTCCCTCCACAATAGTCAGGGTAAGACTTCCCACATCAACCCTTCCCAAACCATGCAATGGTGGGAGTCCTGTCCACAGGGCCTGCCCCAATGAGCCAAAAATCATAACCTAGCTGGTCGATGCAGACAATGCTGCTTCCACTTCTGGGGGTTTATTCAATTGGTTCTGATAGATAAAAATAGTTTCCCGTACCTCTTTAATCCTAACATATTCGAATTGTCAAATTGTTAATATAGACCATGAATGTTCAAAAGTACTCACCAGGTGATTCCATGTTCTCACGATAAGGAGATTTAGGTGTGCTCAAGAGTTTCACAGTTACTAGCTCTTAATGCAGAGAGCCAACAGTCTGAACAAGAAGAAAGCAACGAGTAAGTTAAAACATAAAGCAAGTGAAGGAGAAAATACACAATCTGACAGCCTAGGGCTCACTCCAGACAAAATCTTTTTTTTTTTTCCCTATATAACAAAATAACTAGACAGAGGTTGCCAACTCGAGACTCCTATCTAGCCACCTTAATTACGACAAATTCATTCATCCTATTTAAACCTCCGCGATTATCTGTAATTTTCTATTCTACTTGGCACTAACAAATGCGCAAATACAAGAAATTAACTCTCTACAAAAAGAAAAGAAGCTGAACAAAGTACAAATAATTGAATGAGAAAGTACAACTTCATATTTTCGTTTCTTAAATCATAATATAGACACCAGCAAGCCTTAGACCAGAACAAGTTGACATCCGCTAGATGAATCATTTGCTCAAATTACCCCCATCCAAAGTCATGATCTTTATCACTCCCTCCTTTTCATAATTGACTTTTTTGCAAATTTCTAGAACAGTAACCAAAGATCGATTAGATATTGTCTGAAAAGTCATAATAGGGCAAAAACAACGAGTTAACTCAATGTTAACATGCACAAATCATACTCTAGAAACTTGCAAATAAGTCTAGAGTTATGAAACGGAGAGAGTACATGTTAAGCAAATCAAAACATGTGCTTTATCTCGTAGACAGTTCTCCTACACTGCGGACGATCCGCTTAATTTATCATTTGCAACATAGGCTAATTGACCTCAGGCTAAGTAGCACGGACACCGCGTCCGACACCGACACCGACCGGGACACTGGATACTGCAATTCCCAAAAAACCAGATTTTGGACACCGACAGGACACCGCACTATTATCTCTTTCCTTCGACCAAGGGATCAATCTACATCAATAGCGTCATCTTCGAATGTAGCGAAACGAGAGAGAGATGGGAGAGAAAGAAGGAGACCTCGGTAAAGAAGGAAAAAAGAAACAGATGAGAGAGAAAGACGAAGGTACCTGTTGCTGGAATCCGGCGACGACGGCGAGATACGAAGGCGAGATCCTCCGGCGACAACTTTGGGTGGGTCGTCTGCTTCGTTCTCTTCCCTTGACGCCGTAAGAAGAAGACTCAGCAGACAACGGTAACGGGTCGATCTTAGTGGGGGCTTCCTTGAAGTTTATTTCTAAAAGAGCTCTAAAATTGTCAGAACCCCCAAAATAAGTTTAGAATTTTGTACTTTCGCCCCAAACGTTTTGATACTTGTTTATAAGGTGTCATAAAGTGTCATAAACGAACGCTGACTGTACAATATTTCTAAAATGTTTACTAACTCTCTACACATGCATCTTGTACATAAGAGATAATTCTAAAGACTTAAAGCCCGTTTGAGATTGATTTTAAAAAGCAGAATCTTAATCAGTTTTCAAAATCAGATTTGGTCTACTTTAAGCAGAATTACTTTACTGTTTGGTAAAAGTAGTTGTAAACTAACTTAAAGTTATGAAAGTGTTTGGATAAAAAGTTCTTAAATCAGTTTCATTATGACAAAATGACCATAGAGAACACTTAATAAATAAATTTCTTATATCCATTTAGAAAAATGTGATATTAAGATAACTTTCATTTATAAATAATTACATTACACTAATAAATTATCAAAAAGTTATTTTCATTCACCTATAAAAGTTATTTATTTTTTACTTTAAATTAAAAACACCCACAATCTCAAATTAGTGTTTATAATACAATATTTTTTGCAAATTAGTTAAATGGCATGAGATGTCCTTTTGTAAGAAATATGAGGATAGTATAGTAAATTAGAAGGTCAAATTTGATTATAAGAAAAGTGATTATTTCATAATCCTCACTTTTTTTAAACTACGAATTTAATCAGTTTTGAGCTTTTTTGTGGAAGATTAAATCTCTTAATTTGTTTTGCTTGACCATCCCAAAATCAATCACTAACACCCTATTAGAGGAGAACTCTAAAAAGGTAAGAAGATTGGTAAATATCTAGATAATATTGTATATAATTCTAGAGACGGAATGTAGACTGTAAGATAAAATATATCTCCACCGTTTGTTGAGGACGTGGAGTTGCATAAATAGCTAAGGACTCACTTGGCCAAGGAATAGAGTGATCCAAGCATTGTAGCATTCTCCAAGCAATATAGTGAATATCATTCTCTCAAACTCTCGTTTTCCTTTGTTCATTTGCTCTTAACATTGCCCAGTCGGAGGGATAGGTTGACATAACATGCAAACGGAGGTTTGATTTAACAAAATGTCGCACGATCGACTTAAAGAAGCTTTCATGCCGTGATAGGTAGGATTCTGAAATTAAAAAAAAAACTCAGACACTACTAAGAGGTGTCTGATACGTGTCCGGAAGTGTCGGTAGGTATCAGACACATACCTCAACCCATATGAGGTGTCGGTACTTCCTTAATCTCAAGTTATAAAGCGCAAATGCAATTGATTCAACTGCATATGTACATTATCATGTATTGCAGGAATTGAATTGCTCCTCTCCTCAAAACGTAGGATCTGACACTTGGCGATCGCTACTTTATAAGATATAATGAGATCCAAAAGCACTTAACAGAGCCAACACGTGTGAATGTGCGCATGTGTGAGGCAGAATCGTCTTCATGTAAAGGTATTGAGCTTAAGCGTTATACTAGGAATACGAGATAGTTAGGGAGCTGAGCCTACCTATAAAAGTATTTGCTCGATTAGGGGTTGTTGACTGTGGGTGTGATGTCATTTTGTGGACTTGGATGGGAAGCTTCAGACTTCGATCATGTGCAACTGTCGACGGCAGCTGGAATAATTTACCGCGGCAGTTACGGAGAAGGTGGAGGCGGTGGTGGAAGGTGATGGTATCGACGGTTGTGGCAGAATGTGTTCATTAAAGAAGGAAAATGAGTTGGAAAGGAAAAGTAGTAAGTTCTGTTTTTGGAATTAGAATTTTCAGGATTGAATGTCGTTAAAGCGTCACTTATTAGGCATGGCCCCATTGTCTAATCGTTTAAGTACTTATTAAACCATACTGTAACTTGATATCAGTTTGATAAGGTATTGCGTCACGATTTTCGCTTGCATAATTATTGGAATCCATGATTCTTTTCGCTAAGTTTTTAGAGTCGATGACTCGAGCCAGTAATCGAAAAGTATCCATCATCGTGTTTTAAAGTGACGCCCCTAATCCTCTTTTAGTACTCTTTTCTTTTCTTTGAGACTTTCATATGATATAGTGAAAATGTTCCGGTATACTTTTGGAAACCTTATTAATTGCTAGAAAGTGTATTCAGTGGACTCTGATAATCATATAAGCACTCAAGTATTTGTGATTTTACATGGATTCATGCAAGTATCGGTGCAGAGGAACACGAAACTCTGTCCTATTTTAACATCTCTAACGAGGGAATCATGATGCCATCTATATTACATACACTATTTGCATGAACGTGTTAGGCATGTGCGATAACTCAACACAGTTGAATTTTCTAACATATCTGTTAGACAAGATATTTCTATAACATTGTAACAATGTTAACTGTAACTTATATTTAATTCAATATTAAAAACTTTAAATTTAGTCTAAATGTTAAGGACATGTCAAAAGGAATAAAAAAAGTTGTAGTTGTGTATTTTTATGGGTAAGTTGTACAGATGAACATATCTTCTAGATGTTTACATATGAGTTGGATAACAAGTTTTCCAAGCTTAGAAGGGGAGGGATGGAGAGGGCAGGGGGTGGCGGTGGAGCCCTAGCACAAGCTTTATCCTTTATTTCACTAATCGGCAATGTTCATTATTTTTAGATTTAATACACTGTAAACCTTGTGTTTGGCAAAGAATCCCAATCAAACCTTCAAAGTTTACAACTCGACACCCAAGACTCCAAGGTTTGCCATATGTTGTAATCTCTTTACTAACGGGAGTCAACAATTTCATTACTTTTTAATGTTAATTTTGCCTTTTAAGATCATTCTTTACATTAGTTTAACATAGATCATATCTCAACTAACTCTGAGGCCCAGATTGAAACATGTTTCATTATGGTTTCTTCTTGTTGATCTTTTTTTTCTCCTATTCATTTCTTTCTTCTCCTTTTCCCAAAACACTGCTAGCCTCCACCTTAATCCACTTCTCTAATGGCGGTTGTCGCCGGTGCTAGTTGCTCTTTCTTTTTTCCCCAACCCAACTTCACCCCAATTACCCACAGTATCATCATCAATCCGCCAACAAAATTTCAGACGACCACAAGGAGACGATGAGAACAACAAGGCCGAAATCACTAGCAGCAAAGCAAACTCCACTGCTGTCTACGCTTGCAACCTCTTCCACCACCTCCACCGATAACCTCCCCCATGAAGTCATAGTCAACATCATCTCCACCCACTTTTCAAAACCCTAACACCACCACTGTCTCCTTCATCGTCAAATCCCTCTACCCCACCTCTTTCTGTCAAACCCTCTCTTTCTTTCCTTCAATCCGTAATCCTCCAATCAATCTCCATCACCTAACTCTTGTCCCAATCAGTCTCTACACTATGGCAACAAACCCTTGCCCAAAAATGAACGACAAAGTCTCATTAGAAGTTTAATTTTAACCAAAACACACAACAATTAAAAAGTCTAAATGGTGTTGCCGAGTGTGAATGGTGATGTATTTTCTGGGTGGTGGTTGTTAGTGTTGGTGGTTTTATTGGAGGTGAACGGTGGTTATGGTTTTGAGTGTTGGTGGTACTGACAGTGCTGCATGGTGGTGGTGGTGGGCTGGGGTGGGGTGGGCAGCGATAAAAGATGACGAATTAATAAGAACTAACGAATTAACCATCTTACATTTGGTAACTAACAGATTTGCTCACGTTCTTAGTAAAATCCTGAGATTGCAATAGATGGCAAACTTAGGGTCTTAGGTGTCGAGCTATTAACTTTGGGGTTTTGGTTGCAAGGGTTTACAATGCAATTAAGATTTATTTTATGTTTTGTGTTTTTTGGACAGATAAAAAAGATGATTTTTAGTAAAGATGAGCACATGATAAACATGTAAACTCTGGAACTCTTAAGAGGTTTTTTTACAATAACAAAAGGGTGGTGATTTATCCAGCCCTACAATAGACTCGCTTGCTCCGCCTTTTTTAGTTTACTTAAGAAAATAGCATATTTTCATTAATCCCTTCATTCTCTCTCCTTCATTCTCCGTCTCCCTTAGTTCCTTTCTTAAATGTCTCCATCCTTATTAGTGTGTGAACCAACCGAAAGCATGTTCCCTCATAAACGCCATTCACGTCATCTTCGTCACCAACAACTCAAGTATCTCGTCGCCGGTATTATTCCATATGAGATATTTCTCTTCCACAATCATCATTTCGTGTCCTTGCCTATACACCATTGATATAGCCTCCTCCATCTCTAGTAGTGACACGATTGATACTCAAACTATCATAACCAAAAAATCGATACAAACAAATTTTATCCTACAAAAGTATCGTATCATCGATGAGGTTTGGAAAGTGTTTCGAGATAAATTATTTTATATGGATCTCAATAACAATCTCGATTAACAATGATAGCACATTTTTTATCAGATAATAAATTAAACAAATAGATCATGGACTCAAAGATGATGATAAAATAATAATTAACATGATGATAGGCTAATGGTCTTGTCAGATGATAGTACAGTAATGATTTAAGCAAAGTTTTCTGCCATGGCCGAAGAAGGCTTGTTAAAACTTCATAGTGAGGATCCACACAGGAGCAACAATTTTTGGGTATGGTGAAATTCCGCTTGCATGGTCAATGATAAATATGTCATTCCATAAAAGTAAGCAAGAAGATGGAATGTGTAAGACTCTTAAAGGAGCAAAAATATCATTTGCCATATCAAAGTGGTTAATTATTTTTTTGAATGACTATGCATATTCATTCAACTTCAAATACTTGTTGCATTTCATAAAATATGTGCACCGTTGAACAACAAAGGTAAAATATAAGCTTTTGTAACACGAGAAAAATGTTACAATATAAGAATTACTAACAACTACAATCTAGACACCGGTTATAAACCAACATCGTGGATCTTATTAGTGTTTTCGAATGCAGATGCAAAGAACATGTCTCCGCTTGTGCTAAAAAGAATTTTGCTTTCATTTATATATCACATTAGGCCGTGATTTTTCTTGTGAAAGATTTATTTCATTTATGAAAGTATAAATAAAGCCTAATATTTTTTTGCGGAAAAATAAGTCTCCATCGTATTCAACCAACTAGCCTTGTGTCAAGATTATATTTGAAGGCAATAGCTCAATTAGTATCTCTCATTGTTACTCTTTTACTAGATTTTTCATCTATTTATCACATTTTGCCATGATTATTTTGTAAAGGATTTATTTCATTTAACAAGGAACAAATAAAGCCTCATATTTTGTGAGGAAAAATAAGTCTCCACCAAGTTCAACAAACTGGCCTTATGTCAGAATATATATATATATATATATATATATATATATATATATATATATATATATATATATATATATATGAAGGTATTAGCTAGATTATTTTCTTCATTGGGTACAAGTGGGTGTTCATAAAGAAAGAAACAATTTATAGAAAGAAAGTGCAAAGTTTGAGGTAAGAGTAAGAAAGTACTAGAAAGGTTTAACATGCTTGAAGGTAAACTCGTAAACACATCATTGGCTGCCCATTTCAAGTTATCTACACAACTAAGTTGGAGTTCACAGAATGAGGAGCTTATATCTTTACTGCAGGTAGAAAATGCAATAGGATGTCTTAATGTACGCTATGATTTCTACGAGGCTTGACAGCACTCAAACCTTCAATGTTGTCAAGACATCTCCCAAGCTGTTAGTATTATCAACAGGCACATGACAAATCCTGGTAAAGAATATTAGAATTCTATGAAATCAATTATTTAATACCTGGCTTACACGGTTGATTCTGGTATCATGTGTTGAGCAACTGACGCTTAAGATCAGGTTATTAGTTTTATTGGTTCGGACTGTATTAGGGATCTTGAGTCAAGAAGGTATATGGCCTGGTTAGTTTTCACGTTTTGTGGAAGACCCTTTTATTGAGGTCAGTATTATGGTCTGTAGTAACATTATCTACAATGGAAGCATAATATATTGTAGTGGTATAGGCATCTATTAAAACGTGGTTGAAAGGTTAGCTGTGGAGCTTGATTTCAAGTAAGGTGGTATACTTCTGCATTGTGACAGTCAAAGAGCAATTCATTTGGTTGAACCAAACCCATCAATGTGTAATATCATCGAATCAGGGAGTGGATTAGGTACATCATGTAAGAATCAAACCCATCTATGTGCAACATTATCGAATCAGGAAGTGGATTAGCTTTGGAAAAATAATTTTGTTCAAGATTTACACCACCGAGAAGCTGGCCGACATGCTGACAAAACCAGTGACCACAAGCAAGTTCAAGCATTGCTCAGACTTGACCAATCTTTTGCATTGCTGAGATTGGCTGATCATCCCAAGGAATGAGGAACGACATCGTTACAAATGTCGAAAGGTGGTTATCTCAAATGATCTTTTTTAAATTGTGACAACTACTCAAGGTGGAGACCATAGTGTTGTGACTTTTAGTCACCACACTATTCCTCAATAATGTTCAACAACAAGCTTTATCGACTACTTTTGTTGGTGGCATGTGCATTGACTAAACAAAAATATTGTTGTTCGAGCCATGTCTTTAGATGTTTATTGTTTCTATAGATTTGGTGGCCACCTACCAATCTGTACACTGAAACAAATCCTTGAAATGCCACTCCACTGCCTCATAATTCTATCTCAGAAGTGAATGAACAAGAGAGAGTTTTGCTTCTTCAATGAGAGATTATATTAAGTGCGATGTACAAGGGGGTAACCAGTTAAAAAAGGTCTTTAGTTTTGCGGGATTAGACTCTTGAGTATTTTCTTACTTGTTTCGATATTCTCGTTGTACGAAGTTGTGGAGGTAGGCATGTTATAGCCAAACCACGTTAAATTTTGTGCCCAATAATTATTGCACCTCTTTTTTTATGTTACATTTCTCGTAGAATGGGATGGTTTGGTTATAACCAGAGTAGGCCTTTAGATGTCTGTAAGAGGAAATGGTTTATGCCAATTTGACGGGGTAAGACGAGGCAATGGTAGAGTAAGGATAACTTGGGGAGAAATAGTGATAAGAGACTTGATTTATAGAAATTTATCAAAGGACATGTCCTCTCATTGGGAGAATGGAAGAAATTGATCCGTGAATCCAACTACAACTAGTTTGATAAAAGGTTAAAAAGATGACGGAGATGATTGAGTACATTGAAAGTATCCATCACAAAAAGACGCATATGTACACTTATTAAATTTAGGACATTTAGAAAATTCAATACACGATCAATTTCGAAGATCAAGTTCAATCTCAAATGGACCACTACCATTCGACAAAGCTTGGCTGCAAAAAAATTTCAATACTACTTGACCTCTGCTGTTATGACAAACATATTTAAGTTTAAAGAATACGCAGATCATTACACCTTTTGCTTCTTGATATCAATAGAAATATTTAATTCACTTTAGTAATTGTAGAGGGATTAAAGTGTTATAAAATCGCTCTAGAAAAATATGTATAGAACACGATAATCGAACAAGAGAAAGAGAACAAAAGAGATATAAGAGAACTCAAATCCACTTTTCACAAGTCATATTTACAACGCTACCTCACGTGTATCTCTCAATTGTTTTCTTACTCAAAGAAGAACTCTTCTCTCTTCTTTGTCTACTCAAAGAAGGACTCTTCTTTCTTGACTTTAAACACAATACAAGACACCTTATTTATACTTAGAGATAAGTAATGATCTTCTCTATACAAATAATGTGGGACAAGATGTCTTATATACTAAGGGCCAAGTATAACATTCTTTCAGTAACTGATGTGGGACATAAATACAAGACATATATCAACAATCTCTACCTTGGCTTGTATTAACAAACCACTCCATAATAAAAGTGTAATATGTCTTCAGTACCTTCTTCAGGTACTCCACTTTGCATTCCCCTTAAAGGTAGGAATGCACTTCACCTTGAACTCAGCAAGAAAGAAGATGAATCAAGCTCAAGCAATGCTTGAACTTCTCTGTCATGACTGTCTTTGTGAACATATCAACTGCGTAGGTCCTCGGCCCTATCTACCGCTCACTGTAGCATACCGTTGATACCTTGTCCAGCTGTAACACAGTAATCCTCTTACGTGCGTTAGCCCCATCCTTGGACACCAGCGGGATCATCCACTCTGGTTAGCCTTCTTTACCCGCCATCATCATCACCCCGCAGTATGGATTGAACGTAGCGCTTGACTTATCCATGACGTCCATCCCAAGCACCACCCCAAGCTCACAATGTCGATGATGTTGAAGTCGGCATTCTCTGTCCATCCGTCGATCCTTAAATCGATGTTCTTGACGACTTCCTTGTGCGGGCAATACCTCCCATAACACCGACCTATACAGTAGAAGCATCCTCCTCTAGGCCCCCCTCGAGCCTTGTGGTCACGAGAGTCACCCTGCTTGCGACTTCCCTCATGCTTCTTCTTCCCTTTGTGATGGCGGCTACGTCCCTCGTCCCCACTCCGCTCATCATCGGCTGCCTTGGGTGAGCCACTCTTCGACCTACAGTCTCCCCCACCTTTGGCAAGCTCGTGCCTTGGAGATCTTGGCCTCTCAAGTTGCTTTAAGTCTTCCAACCTCTCGACAATTGCCATGGCGGAAGCCAAGTCGTGAGGTTCTTTTCGTCGCAACTCTGTGGCAACCCACTACTGTAACTCGTCAACGAAGAAGCAGATTTGCTGCCTCTCCGACATCTCAGGTATCTCGAGCATCAAAGCCAAGTACTCCTTCACATACTCGCGGATGCTTCCCTTATGCCTCAGTCGTCGAAGGTTGATTATTGTCATATCTTTGGCGCTCTCCGGATAGAACTGCCTTTTTAGTTCATGCTTGAACTTCTCCCACGTTTTGACGTCGCACGCATCCATATGGCGACGCTCCCACCATAAGGCAGTGTATCCGTAAGGTACATGACTGTTATCTACACCTTCTCCTCCTCGTCGTTAATGTCGAGGGCTTCAAAGTACTACTCCAAGTGCCAAAATAAGTTATCCACCCGCCTCGCCTCTCTTACTCTATCGTGCGATCTCGACTCCGACATTTTCTTTTGCCTTGGTTGTATCGCGATACACCCCTGCCTCGTAGCTCTTGTAAGCTCCTTCTTACAAGCAGCTAGTTCTTCTTGGAGCTCCGTGACTTGTCCCTTGAGGTCCTTACGCCGTTGCACCTCCCACTTGGTAAAATGGGCAACCCTCTCTTCGATCAAGTCATCTAGCTCCTCCGCGAACATCGACTTTCTGCTCCAGCACAGTTAATCGACTGTCTACCTCCAAGTCATCAATCTATTGAAGATTAGCTCCACCTGACTTATGACAGTCCGCTACAGCTTCTCCTCCTCGTCAAAGTCGAGGGCTTCGAAGTACTGCTCCAAATGCCGAAAGAAGTTATCCATTTGCCTCGCCTCTCTCGCTCCATCGGACGATCTCGGCTCTGGCATTTTCTTTTGCCTTGGCTGCACCGCGATACACCCCTACCTCGTAGCTCTTGTAAGCTCCTTCTTACAAGTAACTAGTTCTTCTTGGAACTCCGTGACTTGTCCCTTGAGGTCCTTGCGCCGTTGTACCTCTCACTTGGTGAAATGGGCGACCCTCTCCTAAGTCAAGTCATCTAGCTCCTCCGCAAACACATCAACTTTCCATTCCAGCACAGTTAATCGACTGTCTACCTCTAAGTCATCTAATATGTTGAAGATTAGCTCCACCTGACTTGCGATAATCCGCTGCACCTTTTCCTCCTAGTCGATGTCGAGGGTTGCAATCCTCCGCGAACACATCGATTTTCCATTCCAGCGCAGTCAATCGACTGTCTACCTTTAAGTCATCTAATATGTTAAAGATTAGCTCCACCTGACTTGCGATAGTCCGCTGCACCTTCTCCTCCTCGTCGATGTCGAGGGCTTCAAAGTACCTCTCCAAGTGCCAAAAAAAGTTATCCACTTGCCTCGCCTCTCTCGTTCCATCGTACGATCTCAGCTCCGGCATTTTCTTTTGCCTTGGCCGCACCGCGATACACCCCTGCCTCGTAGCTCTTGTAAGCTCCTTCTTACAAGCAACTAGTTCTTCTTGGAGCTCCGTGACTTGTCCCTTGAGTTCCTTGTGCCGTTGCACCTCGCGCTTGGTGAAATGGGCGACCCTCCCCTCGATCAAGTCATCTAGCTCCTCCGTGAACACATCGACTTTCCGCTCCAGCACAGCTAATCGACTGTCTACCTCCAAGTCATCTAATTTATTGAAGATTAGCTCCACCTGACTTGGGATAGTCCGCTGCAAGTGCTCTCCAAGTGCCTCGAGCTCGCTCCTCATGAGTGCTTCGGCTTTCCCCATCGCATCGCTCTAATCCTTCACCATGCTTTGCCATATGCCAAAATTCTTCTTCCCATCAAATTGTCATAGGCATACTTCATGGTCGTGTTGTTCTGCATATTTATCTTCTCAAATCAATTTCAATTTTGCCCAAAAAGTAAACCTGGAATGCTCTGATAATACAAGACATATATCAACATAAAGGATTGGTTATAGAGGTCGAGATGATTGTCTTAGCTACTTTGGGTAACATTACTTGGACAAAGAAATTTTTGCTTATTTCATTGATAATTTTAATGCTCTTAAGTTACTTCATCAAAAATAAAGGTGTTGTTGGGATGTCGACTCATGTACATGTGGAGGTGCCCCTAAGTTATGGCACTCCGAGCGGGATGTCTGATATAATTTTGAGACATATCAAGGGAATAAACCGAGGCAGCAAAAGTAAAGTTTGACGACCGGTAGTGCTGTGAAAGGCAAGGCCTTAGAGAGTAAGTACATAGATGATACCCTAACGTGCACATTGGATATAAAGGTCCGATATTAAGGTTGGTGTTCAGCCAAATAGTATTCTCTTTATAATCTTTCTAAGCTCCCAGATCTTATAGCAGCTAAGGAGATTGTGAAAGGTTGTGTAAATCACTTCTCAAGTCTTTGATTTATAGGCATCTTAGGGTAACATTCTTTGCACCCTTGGGAGTGCCACATTGCTAATGGTGCACCATTATATCAGTGCGCCGCCCCACTAACTCACTTGCCTCACCTCAAACAAATTTGCTATGTGCCCATGAAGTTCAAATCAAACAATGCCAGGGTAGTGGAGCAAGCCTTTCATCCAGCTACATGTGCAATATCTTTGCTCAGTCCCATAAAAGCCCCAAGATACACATCTTTGCTCAGTACCGTTAAGAAGCCATGATACGTGAGCGAACCTGGCAATGTGCAAGAGCTCGCAACTGAAATGCCCTTGTATTCATGCACTTGGACAAATCCACATGAGGCCTTGAGGGTGGCAGCTAGTGCAAGACACATTGGCACAACGCTAGGAAGCGGTGGGAGGAGCAATGCATGGGCATGAAATGTCCAATAGCAAAATGTCTACGACTGTGGTCGAAGCAGTGATTGTAAATATGACAGCCCTGAGATGGACTTTGAGGAGGAGGGGAAGAAACTCAAGTGAGTCGGTCTGGGCGGCCCCAATTCGAGCATGACACCTCTTTGTCTACTTTTTTTTGCCTTAGCCATTTGTTTGAGCTTGTCATTGCATGAACGGTGCGCTCATTTGAGCCAGTTGGCTTTATTGACTGCTTTGATTGTTGAACTTGGTGACATATCGGGAAAGTGAATAGCAATGAAAGGATACTACTAAACTTATTTGAACTTTGTTCACATTTAGTGTGTACTATACACAGAAAGTCAAAATCGTGTGTGCATCTTTTACATGATCGTATCGTTTTGAATTCTTTGTGCAACGTCTGCATCTGTTATACATTAGTATAGTACTTACTCTGTCCCATAAAATTGATCATATTTTCTTTTTTGATCGCCCTACAAAAATTGTTTACTTTTCAAATTAAGAAAAATTTTGTTGATATTTTTATATATTTATCATTTTATACTTTTTTTATTCTATTTCTATTTCCATATTTAACTATCCACCAATTCATTTCTTACACTTTTTTATTCTATTTTTCTATTCACATCTAATACTCTACCAATTAATTTTCTCTCTCCCATCCCATTTTTTTTCCCTCTTCTATCTAAAGGGTACACAATATATGACTTAAATTTATATATATAAAAAATATGATCAATTTATGTGAGACAAAAGAATAATTATAAATTTTTTGTGATGGACATTTCAAATGAGAGACGAAATTCCCAAATTTCAGGTACATTTTATCCCCAGCACAAAAACGAGAGGCAGTTAAGAGCCCAAGGAGATTGAAGCTTAACGGCTGCAGCAAGCCACAGGATTCTCTGTAGTCACATCGCCCTACGTCTTACTGCCATTTTGGCAACATTCCATTGGTTAATAATCAAACACTATCAGAAACCCACTTGTCAAATTCCATGAACTCCCAAAAATAATGCTATTCTCTGTATCTTAGACTAAATTCCCTTAAACCCTTTTGATTTAATGATCTGAAAGTCATGAAATTGGCCAAGATAATCAATGGCTTTCTCTGAATTGGCCGACTTATACAAAATCCTTTGGCTCTGTGTGAGTTTGCAGAGTTTGTATGTCTTCTTTTACTGAGAATCTTACACTTTAGTGGGTTTTAAGCTCAAAAGACTAGTAGGATGCTGCCTGTTTGCTCAGCCACCACAAGCTGTTCTTCTCATTCCCAGGTTAGTAAATTTATACCAGCCCTGTTGCTACTTTGCTCTGTAATTTACTTGACAAGTACTACTGTTTCAGAAGTTCCTCTCAGAGTCTGCATATTGGATTATAAGGTTTGTTCACAAGGAAATGCAGCATCTGATTGCAAGTAATTTTGAATGGGGCATTCAGATGGGCTGTCAATAATATGAATACGTATTTAAAGAAACGGAGAGTTGTAGAGAGAGCATCAGTGTCTATCATATTGGAGTTCGGTGATTACGCCCATGTATTATTCTACAACGCATTTAGTTGTCAACTGCTGAGGTGAAATCTTAATGGTGCTCTGTGCCATCGTGGCTGCTATTCTGCTCTGTGCACATCTGCAGACGTTGTAGTCCGGCGGAGTTTGATGAAGATATTCCTGGAAGCTTAATTGACATAGTGAGAGGATTGGAAATTGAATCCTTTTACATCTACATAGAACCGGACACTGGCACACTGTAATATATTCAAGGTTTCATGCGCCACAGTTTATAAAAGATTTACTCCTTGTTTAGCTGAGCAGAACCCAATTACTAAACCCAACTGTAAAAAAATGCAATTACTGAATAAAATTCATAGTGTATTAGGAATGTTAATGCAATTTTAAAAGGTTCTGTTCTTTTTGTATATTTCCTATTACTTATTGCATATGATGGTACGAACTTTGTCCATTTTGACTTTTCTTTTGTCCATATTTTGAATTTTTGTTACACGATTCTGTAATGTTACACTGGTGCAAATATAAATGATTGGCTGAGGCACAAATAATCCTGCAGAGTTCTTTACATGGAGGGTTGCATCCCTTTTCCTCGTATCAGAGTGCAGTTGAGTGTAGATGCATTAGGGAAGACAGAGTAGCTTTTGGCTCATCAAATGGGGTTCATTTTCAACGAGTTCCCTTCAAAAGGCAAGCTGCTATATTCTAAGTGCACGCACTAAATGCTAGGTCGATGTACTTTGTTAACGTGTGTCGCTAAACAACTGCAGTTACTCCATGGGTGCGATGAGCAAACCATACGCAGTTGGAGTCAAATTTCTGAAATTTGTAGACAGTTATAGTGTATTGGCTGGAGAAGAAGGTCCATTGGACTCTGCCAAGGTATCTACTACTTTATCAGAGTCTGCTGATCTTCCAACCATTACAAATATGGATGTAATTTCAGATGATCCCACCTCAGTGTCTGATTCCTTGGATGTGGATACCGGTTCAATTTCCAGTTTGAAAACAAACATCGAGGATAATTTTGCTGGAATAAATGAGGCCATCAATTCGTCAGTCAGTAAAGGAGAAGGCGCTTTGAAAAATTCACTTGATACAATCACTCTATCGGTAACATCTGCCTTTAAGGGTGCTAATGAAGCGGTTGACAGTGCTGTTAATAAGGTGCTGTCTGCTGTTGATCAAGCAGGGGAATTAGCTGGTAACAGATTAACAGGAATCTCTAATGACTCAAGGGAAGCTTCTAATCGGGTGGGGATTTTTGCTGTTGATGTTTTGAGGGGTATAATAGTTGCAGCAGAGGATTCTCTATTGCGTGGGGCCACATTTGTTGTTTATACTTACGGGTCTGTAAAGAAGTTACTTCCTTTGGAGTTCCAGAGTGTGCTAGATATTTCTGAAGAGAGGGCAATGAATATCTTGAGGCCTGTTCGGGCAGCTTTTCAACAGGTATTCAGTTTTACTCTTTTCTATCGTAAAGAAATGTTTTCCTCGGCTTAGATCCTTTTTCGTGGCTATATAAGAAATGTCTTAAGATCATATTTTTGTTCAGTGAACTACCTGGATGATCTTAAAGATTTTTATTAAGAAACTATGATTATCAGTTTAATGGTCTCTTTTAGGGGCACCAATCCCCAATTTTGCTTTAGTGACCCTTCCAACTTTGAAGCTGTATTGTAGAAATTTAAGTTTTTGAAACTATGGTGGAGATCGTCTTTCCAAGCATCTACTATTGGACATTGCATTAAAACCTCTATGCTAATCCCATATGCATGGTAAGCAGGTTTATATTTCTTTAGAGGGGCTGGAGAGAAGTCTTGGCTTGGAACCCAGTGATCCAATTGTCCCATTTGTCCTTTTCCTTGGAACATCAGGCTTATTTTGGTTTGGACGATCCCTCTTGTGTGGTATCCACCCTCCCGCTCCCCACATACCCACAATACTTTATAGAAGATTAATGTTTTATCAGATCTTTGCAGGGCTTCTTATTGGGTATTGACGTATAGTGGCTATGCTGGAAACTTACCTCCCAAGGTATCTTTCGAGTTCTTGACGGGAAAGGAGAATGCTGTACTTATTGATGTCCGGCCTGAGGCAAGAGACTGTAAAATTTTCTAGCCTTTTCGTTTCTGAGATTAGTTTTCCGTGAAAGCTTGAATTGTATTCATGTAGTAGGCCATCCTATTGTAAAGTTCTACTTGAACTTCATGGTTCATTTACCATTGTTCACGGCTGAGTATACCCCCCCCCCCCCCCCCAAAAAAAAAAAAAAAAACCCAAAACAGGCGCACTCAATAAAGAGGGCAATCATTTGAAGGTTTAATGGCAATAATCTGACTTTGTGACTTCATTGTTATGAAGGAATTCAGGGAGAGGGATGGCATTCCTGATCTTAGACGAGCAGCTCGATCTCGCTATGCCAGTGTTTCACTACCTGAGGTTGGTTGACACCGTCCAAGAGTTTATGACTTACTTCTTTTAATGGTTAGGGCTTCTTGGCACCTGGGACCTCTGTTTCCTCTTTTTGTTTTAATACTGTTTGCGTACATAGGTTTCCCCCCTCCTTGTGGGACCTTTTTTTCTTACTACATACGTATTTAACAAAAAGGGAAATGGCACCCTTCATTCTGAAACTTCATTTTAGCAATGGGATAATATGAATGAGATATAAGAAACTCAGGAAATTATTTTGGCATGCTTTTGCCATTCTATTTACATTGAACTTATGATTTTCAGGTTGATGGCTCTGTGAGGATGTTATTGAAGAGTGGAAAAGGCCTTGATGAAACTTTGATTGCTGCTGTCATTCGGAACTTAAAGGTTGTTCAAGTAAGTACTCTAATTTTTGGCGAGGCCTTTTCGACCCTGCATCATTCATTATTATGGGAGGAAGCTAAAGTTTTCTTTTTCGTTTTTTTCCCCCTTCTCACTTCCGCATCCTCAGGAGTAACAGTCTCTTAGCACTAGGGCCAGTAGACAGAAAAATATATAATTTTACAAATGCTTCCTCATTTTCTTCGTTTACTTGCTACGTTACTCCAAAAACTTGCTTTTTTTTCTGTTTTACCATCTTGTTAAGTTCAAACCAGGATAGTTGTATGGTGGAATTGATATTGTAGTGGTTCAAAGTTTAAGATGCTATGGTGCAACTAATTTAGAGAGCGTTATTTTGAAAATGCTAGGTACAGTCGTTATTGTGTCGTTTTGATGGTTATAAATTTAGCGTAAAGGCCATCTTTCTGCACGGTACAATGTATCGCCATCAGAGTATGCTCATTTTGTTGATGTATAGAAATGTTCGAAAGACATGTAGATGTGTCAGGATAATGTCTTTACCCTACCTATAGGACAGGTCTGAGGTCATTGTTATGGATGCTGATGGTACTCGCTCGAAGGGCATTGCAAGATCGCTGAGGAAACTAGGAGTAGAGGCAAGTATAATTAAAACCCCGCTATATAGTTTCTTTTGCACTTCATAAGTAGGTTTATATCTAACCATAGTTAAGAAAAGAAAGAAATGACTGACAAAGCTCATGTGCCGAAAAGCTGCAAGTATTTTGATTCACATGTTTGCATGTTGTCAAAAGAGAGTGAGATATACAAGAGTAAATCACTACCAGACATGTATACTACTCCCTCTGTCTCTCATAATTGATCATATTTCCTTTTTGGTCCGTCCCACAAAAATTGATCACTTCCAAAATTAAGAAAGATTTTGTAGGTATTTTTACATATTTACCCTTTTATACTTTTTTTATTCTATTTCTCTCTCCACATTTTCCTCTCTACCAACTCATTTTCTCTCTCCTGGCCCACCCCTTTACACTTTTTTATTTTATTTTTCTCTCCACATTTAAAACTCCACCAACCAATTTTCGCTCTCCTGGCCCACTCTCTTCCCCCTCTCTCTCCAAAGGGTAAAATGGGAAAAACACATAATATAACCTAAATCCTTAATATGCATGCAAAGTCAAACTGATCGAAATATTAGGGACGGAGGGAGTATTAATTTTCTTGTACCATGGTTTTTAAATTTATGGGAGTTGTCAAAATTAGAGCTAAATGAGAGAACAACTGGAGGTGCTGATGTTGAGAATCTGGTTGGTTATATGAGGCTACATGATTTAGTTTTTGCATATCCATAGGCAATAGGAAGTCTGGGAAACTGGATGTGTTGCCTAAAGTGAGTGTATTGCAGATAGTTACGTGCAAGTAATATTTCTTGCTGGTAACTTTTTCTTTAATAACAGAGACCATACTTGGTCCAAGGTGGCTATTGCTCTTGGGTAAAAGAGGGTCTTCGCGTAAAGGAGCTAAGAACTGAGACAACGCTCACCATACTCAATGAGGTACTTCAAGACTGGTTTTTTGAATTTTTTTATCTTCTTAATTCCTCACCACCCTTTCAAAGACTTATATCTTGTTGATATTTTTCTCCTTATTTTGCCTGGAATTATTATTAAGGTCCAAACAAAATAATATGGAACTAAGTGAGCTGGTTTTATGTAGCATGATATCTTACACCCCGATGCTAAAACACCCTGTATCAAAGTCATGTACAGTGTAGGACTTTCCTCTGCAAGGTTCTTTCATGTTGAGTTAATTACCTCTGGTGGCCACAACTTGACTTGAATAATAAACACAACAGAAAAACACACATACATGTAAATATGAGCATATACATATATGTAGGTAGGATATGCCTGTTGTAGTTAGTATTACCAATGTGCAGTTTCTATTTGATGCAAGGCTATCCAAGTAGCGGAGCCAACTTTATGCTGCTAGCATGCTTTTCAAAGCAATTGATTTACACCCCAAAACCTTTCAAGGATACATTAATACCCCAATTTGCAGAGACATGAAAATGTTGACTTCTAATCAAGTGTAAGTCTCTCCAAAAAGCATCTTTAACGAAACAATAAGTCAGTGCTCATGTACATAGTAATATGTCGAAGGGATGTAATATGAACCTTAACGGCTTATTTTTACAACAATACTGTGAAAGGGGTGAAATATGACTTTAATATGTGATATGTGGTGACCTGATTCAGAGGTACATCTAAGAGCTTATACATGGTTTATATGTTTTAGGAAGTCTGTAATGGGTATACTCTTGTTCTACCTTTTGTGATTGAGCTACATTGTCTGCTTCAGATAAAAATCTTAAAAAAAGAAAAAAGCTTGTGAAACTGCTTGGTCTGCATATACTTAGACCAGTCTCTACTCATCAAATGATGAGAGGTTGCTGGATTTTCTTGCCTAATAAGTTTCAGTACAAAGTGACATTTTAATTACTACTTATATATTGCTGCCTCTGTCTCTATTTCTCCGTCTTTTTCTTTCTGGTACCATTCCATTTTATGCTAAGACAAGTTGATGATTTCAGGATGTGGAGGCAATCCTAGAGGAAGTCAAGCCTACTCCCCTAAAAGTTCTTGGGTATGGCGTGGTAAGACTCATACTACTTCTGCGGTACCTTCTTCTGATGAAGATGCACGTAATTGGTGACATCACTTTAGCAAATTTATATTTCTTTCCTCAGTATTCAATTTTTCGGTAAGGGTTAGTCTACACCCAGAAAGGATGGACTGAACGAGCCTCTCTCTCTCTAGTCTCCTCCGAGTTTTGTGGATCATGTACAAAGGACCTCTTATTCTATCTTAAAAGCAGACCTCTCAACTACCAGAGCCTGTGAGAGTGTGAGTTTAAATTTTACGGTAACATATATTACAAAAAGGTGAACTCAAACTCTTTCTTGATTAGTAGCTGAAGAAGTGAGCATTTCATAAATAGGGGTGGTAATTGAGCTGAAAAGAGATGCAAAAGAATTCCGTTAACAGCAAGTAACTGCAGTTAGATGAATGGCTGATGTTTACCAAGAGAAAACTCAGGAGAGGTTTATGTATTTTCATTAATGGCTGGAGGTTGCTTTTTTTTTTTTCTTTTTCCAAAAGTTAGTAGAGGTCAGTGCAGCTTTAGAGTTTCATTGCTGAACTCACTAATAAATCTGAGCACTCTGTGGACAGGGATTCATTGCTGCAGCTTATGCATTATCAGGTGCGTGTTATCATGCAAACTCTTAGTTAGGATTAAATGAGAATCATGTAATTACAGTGATCCCATTTCAGTGATTTTCAATTGTATGAGTGCATCAAATGAAGTTGGTGAAAAATAGAATAATATTCGTATCATTATGCCACAGATGTTTAACATGATCACCATTGCAAAGCTACGTCACGTTCTTTTCTTTTGTTTCTTTAGTAAAGGAGTCATCACTTGCTAGAATGATTAGTTCTCTGAAAGGTGGCTCTGCAGATACTAAGGTTTGCCACTGGAGGAATGCTTGGTTCTTTCTCTCTTTTGAATTACTGAAGTCCATCTTTTCTTAGTGATAGTGATTTGCTCTTTGAAAGGAAGCTATTCCTCGCAGTATGTTCACTTAGTTTTGTTTCAAAAGTGCTCTTTCATTGGTGGTGTTTTGCTATATAATCTCTACTTGTTTTTCTGTCCAATAAACTCCACATTCATTTGCATGTTCATGTTCATGTGTTAATGTTTTGTTTCTTGTCTGCATTGAAGCTTAAAAATAGACCTATCATCTAATGCTTGTTTTTACTCTTATCGAGCACACATAATCTTGTTTCAGAATGGGAAAAGACGCTGCAACTTGTTGGTGTTGTTGGCCTCGGTCTGGTAAGTAATTTCATTCACTACTAAGAACATTATGATCCACAATTGTGCTGTTGTTTCCTCTGATTGAATGAATATTTTGCAGTTATTCCTTTCCCTTGAAATACCCCCCCCCCTCTTTACCTTCCTCTTCCCTTCCTCAATAAAGATTGGAAATGAACCACGTGAGAATTTGTAAAGATGCCACAGGTTTTATGTTACGAACCTGTTATACACTATGTTATATTCGTGTGCAGCTTTATTCTATTTTGGTTAGTTATATAGTTGAATAAGGGGCAGCTTGGAAAATTTTATCAACACTTGTGTTGAATTTCTTCTGTTTCTCCTTTGGTTCTCGTCCAAAGTAAGTACATCAAAACCCAAAAGGAATCAAAACGTACCATTTTATCTTATAAAAATTCCATGACTTATTTAAGTGCAATATAAGTCTCATCTCATATGCAGCTTTCCATAGATGATCTAGGTTAAAGACATGTAGCCTAGTACCGAAGATTGTTTAATATGAAATTTCCCTTCGTATCCATTAGGTTTACCACATTCCTTTCTGTTAATACAGACTTGGTTTATACCTTAGAATCCATGCTTGTATCTTTGCATGCGTCATAGTCATAAGTTCACCAAGGGAGGTGCCTTCTTGGGAGGTTTCCAGTGGCTGCTTAAAGCTTCACAATCCATTCCGTGTTCTTTTTAGTTTCTACTTCTGTTTACTAGGAACTCTGATCATCATCCTTCCAAATAAAAAATAAGTCTCAGCTTTAGTACCCTTAACTAGAAGATTTACATGACTCAAGGCAGAACGATTTGATCAATTTTTTAGAACAAAAATGTTTTATGCCAGAATCTTCATTTTACTGATCTGTTTGCGTGTTCCTGAAGTGTTTAATAGTTAGTTGAATCTGAGACCTGTGCTCCTCAGTGAGGTGCAGGTAACACTTTCTGAAGTTTTATGTGCAACATCATAGGAAACACTCTGTTAGCTTCTTTAAGTCAATATATGTTGTGTGATCTTCTTTGTCCTCATTGCTTGGTCTGTTGCAACTCCTTACCAGACTATATATCTTCGGGTTGCTTCCTACGAGGACTCAGAAGATCTTAAGCAAGATGTCAGGTAACATTTACTGTCATTCCTTTTTAATCGTGAAATGCATTTTCAGTATGAGGATTGACATTCCAGTCTGGTTGCTTTCATAAGGAAGTATTTTGTTATGAGATAATCACACTAGAGATTGTCATACGTTGGGAATATTAGCCATATGGTGGCTGGTGTAAATGATTGGACTTCATAGGAACTAAGAATGTCTAGTAGAATGAAGGACCAGTATGCAGTGAGGTCCAGTATATGCTGGTGCTTGAGGGATGGACTGGATCAGACCTACCCTGTCGACATAAATCAGGCCGTTGTGCAATCGTTGTAAGATTGAGACCCTGATCACTAGCAGAAATCCTACGGCATCCCTCTTCTACCGGTTGTACCAAGGATAGATGAACGAAAAAGCCAACAAAAAGGGAAATATAGTATTGACAATGAAACGGTGAAACTATGTTTTTATGGGGCCAAAGTGAGAAAATAGTCCCTTCCTTTGGCGTATGAATTTTTTCCAAAACGTTTACTATGCGTGTGAAAGTATCTGAGATGGTATCCCAGCATACCTGGTTATCCTGGTACCCAAATGTGGTTTGATACAGGTATGTGACCTAGTTGTCTTGTGCATGTTTAGCACTCAGTACTTGGCAACAATTGTTTTTAACTTTCAACATTACGCCTAAAAAAAAAATTTGGCATGCACTGTTTAATGATGATTGATAACTTTCTTTTTTCCTTTGTTGTTTCGGTTCCCTCTGTTGTTGATTTTCAAGGCTACTGCTGGTTCCTGCTAAGTTGGGAGGTCAGGCAATATCGTGGGCTGCGGGAAAGCTGGAAACCAACCGAATTGGGCTGCCTACATCACCTTCATCATCAGATGTTCAGAGCAGGGTGTTGCAGGCTGCTGCAAAACATGAATCTCAGCCGTCTGATAGTGAAGAAACCCCAAATCGGCCTCCTGAACCAACGGCTCCTAGAAGTGAGAACATAGATCTCTCTGAAGCATAGATGTGAAAGTTTCTTGCAGTAAATAACCCCACATACAGAGCATAGCCGAGTTACATCACTGATCGATAGAAGTAAATCGGCTGATGTACCGGACAAGGAAACTCCAATTCGTTGATTCAGTGTAGCTAATACCGAGTGAATCACTGGTTATGAACCTACATTTTGTAAACCTAGTGCTTGATATGTTGATTGGTGCAGCAGCTGATCCTTGTGTTGTCACTGCTCATGAACCCGACTGAAACTAGTTGGGGGTGCACCATGAGTCGTGGTTAGCTAATGAAACGCCAACAATTCTCAGAGATGCAAGGTCAAAGACGTTTTGCACTTGGCAAATATAAAAGTCCCAGTACTGGTACTCTAACTTTAAACAATGGAGGGTCTGATTGTATTTACACACTACAAAAAAGGTTTGACTAAACTAGCAGGAAAGTCTTAAAGGAAACAGATTCCTGCCTACCAAAAAGAGAAAAAAGGTTGAAACTGAACTAGATGGCTCTAATCTTTTATTTAAGAATATCTTCACCACTCCATATTTAGACATGCCTTATGGAAGCTCTGGAGCAACGTTTCTTGCTGCACTCTGCTACGTCGGCACTCAGGCTACATGACCAAAGTGAGTATTTACATGTGACGAATGGCTAGCCCGCCTTTCTACTTCCGTCTTTGCCAGAAACTTGGAGGAAAACAGCGGTCAATATGAATCACAACAGGCGGCTGAATCAGAGTGAACTTTCCGTGGCTACCTTTCACGCCTCATTCTTTTAGAACCTAAGAGTGGGTCTATTACACCGTATGATTCAGCATATGGCACATGAAATCATCGAAGTGTGTAGCACGCCAAGCATTCTCTCTGACTATAGCCACGTTGTCAGTTGGATTATCTGAGAACCTGCCTAACTTCGAAGCTGAACCTTGGTGGAGTGGTTGGCCTAGATCAGAGTAGTTTCTCCAGATTATTCATGTATATATAGGAAAAGTTCTGAGGCCGGCAACTTTTCCTGTCCCTATGGATTTAAATGCTGCAACCTCGTTCCAAAAAAGAAAGGCTGGTTGGCATGAGAAAGAGAGGGAAGTGCTCATTCCTTCTCGGCTATAACTACAAAAACATCCTTCTCTGACCACCTCCGCTGCTCATTTTTGCCTGGGGGATTAATGACAGCTTTCTCTGCATTAGCTAGACGATAACCAATCACGATCTCTCTTCTCTGTCGGGCACGCAAGAGTACCTCATAAAAACTCAGTTCTTCTCCCTCGCGAAGGTACAGATCTGCTTGCCTTATATGCAACTCATTCCCCTGTAAGTCGAAAGGAAAAGTTTCAAGTCTCATCAGTCATTTCTTTTAGGGGTGAACAGTGCTATAGATTCCAAAGATAAGTTCAAAGAACGAAAATTTGGATCGGATTATGTTATTAGAAAGAATATTTTCCTTTTAGTTGATCGATCTCAAGTCTTCAAGGTATGTCATTCTGTCCCTCCCGATAGTTCATTTCTGTACTTCGATATTCAGCCAAAAAGGGGCTTTCAGCACTCAGTCCCAGTGTGCCCCATAAAGCTATGCACCTTTGAAACGAGTTGATAGGCAGATTCATTTGGGATTGAGTCAAGGCTGACCAAAGTCCATCATAAACTTCGAAAACAAATGTGACAGAATCAAGTATTTGGCAACAGAAGCTATTACCTCTTCTGCAAAAAACTCTTCCAAAACATCATTTATTTGGCGGTCCTCAGCGACCATGGCCAGTGCCATACTGACAAGCTCGTTTGATAGAACGTAATCACTGATCTTTGACATGGATAACAGGTTTTTTGTCCTTGGGTCCAGAATTTCGCTGATTATAACTGACTTGTCAGAAGCTTGCTGCATTTCCCCCATCCAAGAGCCTTGTGAGAAGCTACCCCTGTAACCATGGGAATTCATGTCTTCTCTGCATGGGAGCCGCTTAGCCTGCAAAGCTCAAAAGAAAGATTCTACGCACATAAACTTCTGATAGTAGGCCTTAAAGCCTCAAAGGGGAGTCTGATGTAGAAGAATATCCCCGATTAAGGCAATTAAGCACGACATCAAATGTGACAAAACGACACGCAATCGACTTGTGAAGCTGAGTTACTAAAAAACAGAAGTGATGATATATTTACTTAAATAGAGCAGGCAAAACTTACACTAGTGGTAAAACTCAAATTAGTTTTTTGGAACTCATATTGCAGAAACCCAACCACTGGATCACACACTCTAAATCTAATCACCCACGCGGCAGAGGAAACAAAATATTGATAGTGCACAGACCGGATAATCAGGGTGTAAATCCAACCGCAAAGGTAAAAAATAGAACTATATAACTAGTCAAGAAAATCCAATACCCCATTGAAGGCGTGGGCGGGCGTGTGGGGATGCTCGTTAAAGTCTTAACGCGTTTGGGGCACTGACACGTGGCCTGAGTGTCTATGTTTCCATAGTGTATCAAGATGGGATATGCATCTAGAGGAAAACTATTCTTCCACATCTTCTTTCATATAGCTATATGTTAGAAATCGTAGAACATACGGTAACTGTAGTCAACCTTTTTGAATAACATTCGCAAAGCATAACACCAGCGAGTGTACACTGAATAGATAGCATATCCCCATGAGATGAGGAGGGGGTAAAAGGTATAATGTTGTTTACTTTTCTTTCCTACTTGGAAGTTCTTAATGGACTCTTTGAACTACAAAGCATAACCTTTAGCTTTACAGCGCAGCACTGAGCAGAACTCTTGGTTGAGACTTCCCTTCGATGTTGAGTATTAGTTTAGACACAAAATAATGCAAGAAAAGCAAAGGAAGCAGATCTAAAACATTGAAAGTAGAGAAGACTACTCGAACTCAAAGAATGGATCAAGAAATAACAAATGCAAAGAATGCGTCCTAAAAAGATCATTGGATGTTAGACAAGTATGGTTGAGAAACTGTGGAATTATTCAGCAACATTAGATGCTAGTTACAATTTTCTGATTATGATTATACGGATACAGCTGGTGTCTAGCCTGAGTGCCCAACAGCCTGAACTATGATTCCTCAAACAGACAAGTTAAACTTGAGTGCAGATAAGTAAACCATGCGAAACAGTTTTTGATTTAAAAGAACTAAATTGCCTTGTCAATACAATAGAAGTTGACAACAATAATTCAAAACAACAGACAAAAGTACAAAGACTAAACTGAAATGGACGCCTCAGTGGCAAAAAATTTCCACCAATTTAGATTGATGATTTCACCTTCGCAAGAAATACCTGAATGTCACGTATCAGTAACAGTGTGGCTAGAGATCTGGAATCAGCCTGGATGGCCGAATCTTCAACAGCTTCATCAGCCAAAATCAAGATCTGCAGAAACCAGGAAGCTGATCATGTCTGGTGAAGCTAAGAAAAGTAGACAGACACCCTTCCCAGCACCAGCAAAGCAGTTAATATTTCTGAGATGAATAAAAGTCTCATCTGAGGGCTTGCTCTTTCCCATGTAAGCCAATTTAGCGGTGACATTCCTTGCACGCATTTTATGTTTCCACATTAACCCAGATATGAGCATTCCCACTTTAGATTACCTCTATGCTTATTTTCGACACTTTTTTCCCCTTAAAAAGTACATATAGCAGTTGGCCCATGAGGCCACTCGGGCCTGCCTACCTCCTCCACCTTAAACCCGATTGCTGGTATACGCAGGAATTGATCCCAGGTCTTTGCCAGCTTTGCCACCTACCCGACACCAACACTTAAAGCAGTGATTTATATGTGAAGCTACTTACTGAATCAAAAGATTCTAAGGGAAGGCTTTCCAGATGACGTCGTATAACAGCATTCCCTTCACGATTAACCAGCGATATATTTACCAGGCGGTTTATGTCAAGACCACCATCGAAAGCTTCTTTTCCCTTTTCTGTTCAGGAACATCATTGAACATCCATAGCTCTGAACCATGTGCTAAAAAGGCATCCAATACCTGAAACAGCACAGGATAGTTTATAGCAACACTGAAGTCTAAAAGGTATTTTTTCCGCACCACCAAGAGTAAAAGTTTTTGAAACTTGATATCAGCTGGTAAATGGTGACGTTTGACGGTCAAGAAATGTTCTGACAATGTCTACCACCAGAATGCATATATTCAGAACAGCCGAGCAGAATTACTCATAGCCTACGGTAGATTCCATGTTATTTTACCATAATCATATCTTCCATATCTCGCCGCCAACCACATAAAAGTATTTTTTCCATAGACTTGGGAACAATGAAGTCCTTAGGCAAATGTCCTCTCCATACCTGCAGCATTAAGGCGCAGAAAAGAAGGAATTAGGGGCTTTAACCGATAGAGCTTACCACAATCATATCATCTATATCCCGCCTCCATCCACAAAGTAGAATCTTCTGTGGCTTTCTTGCTGGTCGGGTAATGTGTATGAATGGAGCTTCTTTGACCTGAATGACCAAATTGATTATACTTCTGTAAGTTTTATTACGGTATGCCCCACTCACTAGTTCCATGGTAGGAATCATCCCAACGTGCATAAAGCAGAATATTTCTTTTCAGAGTGGCCAAACTACTGGTGACTCGTTTTTTCTTTCTTATTTCCTTAGGCAGTTAATTTAGATCACATATAATAATCACATAAAATCAGTCATTATAACAATATACCATCCTGAGGGAGATGCAAATATATACCTTGTAGTCTGGCTGATCACAGATTATATTTCCTAGGAATAGTGCTTGGAAATCAAGATATATATCAAGAGTCTGTATTCAGTTTTATTTTGTGGTAGGAGCTAGGATGATCGGCCCATTGATCTGATATTCCAGGATAAGAAGAAATTAATTGTACAAATATGATACTAGTGTTGTATTTTTATATTTATAATATATGTGGGCTAAACTATAAACCTAAAGACAAAGAATTACTAATTTAAAATCCAGATGGATAAGTAAAAGAAGGAAGTACATTGACAAGTTGAAAGAGAAGCCCATTGCATAGATGTACAGCTGTAGTTTGAATCAGATGCATAGTATCCAGGTCTACCACATGCCAAAGATTAAATGCTATGTTACATGGACTCTTCAGAATGCGTGAAGTATCCATGTCAGACACTAGACACTTAGACATGGGTACGGAATATGTATCCGACCCATCTCATAGGATATGGTGCTGTGATCACTATCTTATAATGTTTCTTTAAAGTCGTTTGGCTTTGAGATGAGACAAGGTCTCAATTAAAACCACTTGCATCGCAAAACACCATTTACCTTAGAAATAACTAAAAACTAGAATAGATGTATATTTTGCACTGTTCCCGTGTCTTTTATGTAAAAATTAGACGGGTCCGACACTTGGCCAGGTATCCGACTGGGACACTCGTACCGAGTCCATGTAACATAGATTAAATCAACATAATCAATTCACACTTAAACTTACTTAACTCTTTTTCTCTTACTTGTATGCTTTTAGATTGCTAAAACCAATATCTAGCTTGTCTTGGTAAGATTGGAATCCCCGATAATGCGAAAAACCGAATTCTTAAGCGAGATATGTGAGACTGTTGTAAGACAAGCAACCTTATATCCAACTTCTATATTCTAAAGGACAGGAAAGCACCGTAGGCAATGCTGTTGGAGCGTAGGTATCATCATCCTCCGCTATCACAAGAACTTCATCACCTTCTTGTAGAACATAGGAGTCGTCAGGATTTAGAATAATTTTCCCCCCACAAGATGCCGCCTTGACTCCACAAGGAATGGCATCTGGGAAGCTAATCAGTACATCCTCGAATTGCAAACCATCCAACTGTGGCCACCTTTTGATGTAGAATTCGCAATTCTCAAACCCAAGAATATCTTCCCAGATCTGCAAACCCAGTCCACATGGAAAAAACAATGTCACAGAATAGCTGAGCAGGATCTGTGATCTGGACTTGATTGCATTTAGAAGAAGACGGATCAGTAAACAGTGTTCTGGTCTAAGTAACCAACGGTGGCAGTTGTAGGCTTAAACTGGTATAAGTTATCCTATTACTACTTAAAAAATTATACGACAACAGAAGAAAATATATTGACCTGTGCAAGGCCTGGCTGCCGAGCACATTGAATCATCAGCCTCCCAATCACATCATGTGCTACAACAGTTTCAACATGATCTCCCCCAACAAGTTTAACGAGGACCTCATTATCGAGATCACTTAGCTCCACCACTATGTGTCCCCTTAGTCCTTCTTTCACACCAGTTAGGCTTAGAACTGTCCTCAATGCACGGGCATCACTCTGCATCAAATTATAACTTCTAACTGTTATTATCAATAAGACACTGCCTACCATCGGATGCATCTATGTGTTTTTCGAGGAACCTGATCAGCATTTCCATCTCCAGCAAGAACGATTACTGCACGGGCCTTGGAGACCGATACCTATAATATGATTCAGTTAGCATGAAAAAAGAGCAACCGATAATAATTATGAAATCAAGTGATCATTGTTAATCTGATATGAAGTAATTGCTTGTTGCAATAACTTAATTAAAGAAAGATCCAAAAATATTCCCGAGATATCAAAATAAAAAAGGAGAGATTTTTTTATTCTGTCCAAAAAGAGGGGGGGGGGGGGATGCGTATTTGCTTGAAACAATTCCCAAATAACTGTTTTACGCCTTTGACCATGCATAGAACCTTTAATTATGCCTCGACGAAAATCAGAATGTTGCGAATAGCGTATCAAAGACACCTAATCTGTTTGATCGGGGTTATTAATATCCTTGTTATTAGGATCATTATTCCAGTTGTTGTCAGTAAAAATCACAACCCGATTCGCTTTTCTTGAGCGAATCTCATGATCTACCGACACGTCTTCTTGATGTTCTCCTGATTGTTGTTCCAACTCGTTGATTATTTTGTATGATCGTCGGGGAACTCCTTTACTCATTTCTTTTATTCCACTAGATTTTATTTTTTTTTAACCATTAGGGTCAGTTATAATTGCATTAACTAAAAACTTAAAAGGTTTTGCCCTAGTGCCTGAATACATACTTTCTTGTTCTTTTTCTGAAAAGCCTTTCAAATTTAAACTCGATCCTGGTTCTCTAGCCAATTTACTTATTAAAGTTAAGAATTTACTAATTTCTTTTGAAAATTGTTTTTTATCACATGTATCTACTTTTTGTTCAAATTCTCGGTAATCAGTATCAGGAAGAAAGATGCCATGAATCTTATTTATTTCAATTGTATCTCTGAAATTTTTTATAAAACTTTCATTTATGATTGAAGGTGAAAAAGAAAATTTTGATTGTTCCACGATATGCTCCATTCAAAAGAGGATCATAAATTTTAGGCTAGTATTTTTTAGTTTTATCATTACAAAATCGAGCCCTTTTTTCTAGTATTTCTAAAGAACGAAACCTCATACTAGAACTTCAATTCTATTTACAAATTCTTTGTTTAAGTTTTTTTTTTGTTTTTTGTTGTTGATAGAAACCCAATGATTGTACAGTTTGTCAAGGTCCATAAGACATCGACAAAAAGAAAAGGTTAAATGCCAGTGAAAGTGGTGTTTCTTAGTTCCCAGAAAATTCTTCAGGGGAAGTTTTCAGAAGAAGAAAATTGGAGAGCTTGACCAAAAAAGAGGGAATCTAACTAGAAGACAACGGGTTAAATGTTACTTAAATTCTCTCAAAAGTCAATCTACTTGATCTCCGATCCCACAACTCGAAAAATTCTATTTGTTCAAGCAACTCTAGTGGTCTGACTGAGCTGATCTTGTCAACAGGGAGTAAGATCAACAAAAGTGCAGTGGAAAGTTAAGACGTATAATAAAGAAACCAGCATGCAACTATTCTCACCTTTTTCAAGTCGGCTAATATTAGAGGGCTTCCGCTTCTGCATATAACAGATGTTCCCCTAAAATCAAACTCCTTTTTAGCAATGTCAAGTTCCATATCTTCTTTTTCTCGCTCAGCCATAACAACGACAATTCCTCCACCCAAACTTTCATTGGCTATTGCAAGTTGATTCAATAGTGATCCCTGGGTACAGAAAAGTATCATCTTAGTGTAACAGCTTTTTGCCGTAGACATATGGAAGTCTCCTATTTAGGCAACATTACAGCAGTTCCGCTGGGTCTCCCACGTTTTCAAGGGAAAAGCTGCTTCTAGCTGAGCACAATAGATCTTTTTTGAGAAGGATACAAATCGACTTGGACTAGTTATTGGTTTCATCCACATAATACTTCCCTCACATCAATTTGACACATCTACTCTCTTTTTTTCTCAATAGAGCAACATAAACATGAGAAAGTAGGTTTAACAGAAGCTGATCCTGCAACCACTACGTGAGGAGGAATGTATATATATTACCACAAGAAGGGAAGTTTATTGGTGCATTCTTTCTGGGTAATGATAGATTTTCATAAGTAAGCCATTTCTAATGTTGGATAATGATAAAAAAACATGAACCTCTTGAGAAGATACATGAGGAACAGTTCCATTGGGAAAAACTGTGGTCACTAATGATAAAATAATTGTCATACTTTGATATGCTTGCGCACCTCTTAAGCTCCAGAGAAAAATAAACAAAATGGAGAATATTCATACTGATAAACTCTGATAAAAAAAACTCACCAATTTATCACTCCAACCCAGAACTAGTGTGTGATTCTGCTTAACCACCTCACTTTTGCCTTTCCTCAGCGAGTCGAACTTCTCAGAAATTGCATCA
>JAVXUP010002692.1:0-37500 GCA_033070095.1 Escallonia herrerae
TGGGCCTTTGTGTGGTGCCGCGGTGACTGAGTGAGAGAGCCAAGAGGGGAGGAGAGCTGGAGAGGTGTCGGCGTGCCGTGGTGAGCCGGTGACTGTGAGACTGTGAGAGCCGGCCAAGAGAGAGAGAGAGAGAGGGAAAGTTGCAAATGAAAAAAAAACACTATATATATATATATATATATATTTTTCTTCAAAATCTGAGGGGGGGCTATAGCACCCCCTCGTACAAGCGTGGTTCCGCCCCTGGTTCACTCACACATATCGCAAGCATTACGGCAGCCCCATGGCAGCTCTAACTCCTCCCCTTCACTCGGCAACTCTCTCTCTCTCTAATCCCACAATCTCATGGCTGGTTACCCTTTGTCTCACGACAGCCTCACCCACGGTCACCCCATTCACAGATTTTCACAAAAGTGGGACCCATTTATATGCGTATCCTAACCACCTATGAATATGTATATATAACCATCACGTATATCAATTTTTAAGCTCACCCTTACCCTGTACTCACGGCTTCCTCACACAAAATAATATACCCCCTCACTCACGCACATACGGCTACAATCCCAATCCTTTAATCCTGTAAAATGCTGAATAAAGTTGAGATAAAGGGGGAGCAAACTTACCGAAAAACCAACTCGATTGCCGGAATTCCATTTCCGTTCTCTTCACTCTTTCAATCTCTCAGAAACTCCTTTCTCTCTCAAAGAAGGCCTGACGGATGAAAAATGAAAGTTGGACGGCTGCCATCTCATAACTAAGGATAAATATAAAACCCTAGAAGGAAAAATGACCAAAACCCCCTTATATTTTCGTTAGTTATTTTAAGCATTACCCGACTCTTTTTATGATCGCAAAAAGGTCCAAGTAATTATTTATGAAAAATTAGTATACTTGAAGAAATTATTTGGGTTGTTACCTAACCCCGATTCACTAATAGCCGCTAAAAATCGCTAAACGGAAATATCAATGCTAAGAAAAAAAATTGTCGTTGAATAAAAATATCGGCACTAAGTAAAAAAAATATTTTCGCTGCTAAAATTTTTAAATAAATCCAAAAAAATATCAGCGTGTTACATAGATTGTCCGCTACACTATGCAGCGGATGACGCAACAGAAACATTAGACTTCGACACTTAGAATTTTCTGGCTGTTTAGACCGTTTGCTACACTATGTAGCGGACGGCGTGTCAGTCTACAAAGCCATACTTTCAATCTCTTTCCTACCATCATGCTATCTCAATGAGGGCAAAAAAACCATGCCATAATATTTTCTTACCACCATCAAACCTAACTCAATAAGGGCCAAAAATCCACAACACACAAATAAACCAGCACAACACAAAAAAATACATGTCTCAATCGAACTTCGAATAAATTAGTATCTAAAATAAAATTGTTGTTTTAAAAATAATCGTTTACAAGAAGGCCTCATTGAGCCGGATTCTCGTCCTTAGACGGATGTAGAGTAAACCTAACTGGTCTAGGCTGGCCGCTATAAATTTTCCAAGCTATTCTATATCTAAAGGCCTCTACTTCTGCTGCACTCCAAACTGCCGCCTTAAGGCTCTCACCCTGACAAATATAGTCCATGTACATGCAGACGAAGACACCGCAGTCCGAGGTATTAGCTTGCTTGGGCCTGCTCCTTTTCAATCAAACTTGGAGCCGCGGCCTCGCCAGTACTTCTAGTTCATGGAGAGAGTGGATCATAGCACATAGCAAATTCTGGGGAGAAATAAAAAACGGTGTAAGCTACGAGTTAACAGTTACAGTACGCAAATTACAATAAGCATTAAACAACAATCGAAACATTACCAAAGCATCCAACTCGGCTTTCCAAAGCTGCTTCACGGGCATATGCTAGGTATCGTCGTGGAGACTGTCGAGGACTGATACGACCTTCTGAATTGGTTCATAGCAAACCAAGAACCAGTGGCTATTACCTAGAAATGGTATTAGGAACACGTCCACATCACAAGTGCTCACCGGACTATCCCTATTAAGAAATGCAAAGAGCGCATCGAACTATTCCCACTATTTCAAGGTTTTTCCCCGTCACATTGACCCACGTCCGCCATACTGAGCAGAGAATGCCATGAAAATACGCATCGAACAAAAAAACACGCGGCCCATTATTTCAGGTGGCCCGACTCCACTCCCTTAGAATCTCCACATAGGCAGAGATCACAGTGTCGCTCAACCAAGCTCCTGAAGCTAGGCAGGACATTTCCTCCCACTCGCAAGTGTAATCCAAGCCATTCGGGCAAGCGACAGTATACGACGCTTTGTCCTGAGGGGCCTTGCTAAAGTAAAGCTGCTGGATTAGCTGGGCTTTTGCGGCCTTAGAGGCTTCAACGGATGCCCCTTGGGATAAGCCGGGGGGGTCGACTGGGGGATATTGCCTGCCGGACGCTTTGACCGGGGGATATCCTCCTTCGGGGGGACAAACGGGGGATATTGCCCTCCCGGGACTTCGGCCGGCTGATATTGCCCTTTGGGGTGGCCGGAAGGCCCCGCCCAAGGGATGATCGGCATTGACTCAGAGATATTGATGTCAGCGTATTGCTAGTCTTGTGTGACTTAACTCTGAGATAGGGGTATTGGTTCCGACTCTGAAAGCAAAGCAAACGAGGGGACACTGTACTCGTCCCATGGCGCTTAAGCTTGTCCCGCTGCCAAGGGACCACCAACCCCCTGGCTCACACCCGATGTCTTCCCCAAGGGATCACTATATCCCTCACTCACATAGAAAGGCTGCCACCCCGAATAGTCCATTCCTGGGGAGACGCCGAAGCGGGTCCCGTATAGTGGCGCATAAAATTCCCGCAGCCTTGGGCCAATGCATCAACCCGTTGGCGAAGTTCCAATCCCATCGCATTCAGCAGATCTTGCCGCTCACTCAACTTCTGGAAGAATGCAAGCTGGGCATTAACCTACATTCAAAGAGATAATAAGCATAACCACAAAACATGCAATATTGAATATAAAACAAGAATCATTAAATCTAATTAAAAGCATTGGTTGGGAAACTTACGAGATCAAATGCCCACTTCTCATCAATCTGACCCCTAGGGTGATACCTCTACCCTCGTTCAAACCTTATCGGGGCTACTATCTTCCGTGTGATGCAGTAGTACCACTCGTTGTACTGCTCGATGCTGATCACGGGGTCAGGCTCAAACACAGTGGTCGCCAGCGTGTCCTGCCAAGCATTCCAAACTTCAATTTCTCAGGCGCACAAGTCGTGCGCATTCACCTTGCCAAACCGTCCGACACCCGGTGGGTTCCTGTTAACCCTCATATCTGGGGTATCTGCTGGCAAGCCCTGTAGGCAATCCAAATGGCGCATTGCCCGATCTAGCAGCTACCACTCCGTAACCTCAAAGTGGATCAGGGGTGGGTGTGCGTTGTAACCCGGAGAGCATGAAGACGAACGACTCTGTCACTCATCGCTCGAGAACTTGTACGGTGCCCAATGCATTTGGCTCGGAGATAGTGAGTTGAGCTCCCCCCGATATAGCGTAATGTTGTGATGGGGATCATCTCTCCGCGGGAAGTGGCTCAGCCTCCGACTGTACTCCCAAGCACACAACCGATGCCACGCATTATCGGTTTTATCCCTACGCTTGGGTGCGCCGGTAGCAATGTGTTCATAAGACCACACCTGAGAACAAAGACAAATTATATATAGTATCGTCAAAAATTTTTGTCCACCGACTAATAAACAAATATTGATAACATAATCACAAAGAGTTATATGATATACCTGCAATAGCGAGAGACATGCACATATAGCTCTGGAGTCGGGCCTCGTTGCCTTGTGCAATGCTCGGTACAGGTACTCAAGAGTTGCTGCACCCCAAGCATACTCCTCAACCTCTTGTAGGTTACCCAACAACGATAAATATTTGACGCTGACTGTATTCTTCGACGTCGTTGGGATAGAATTGCCCCCATCACCCACAGCAGGAAAGCCTTTGTGTACAGCACATCTCATCCGTGTACTTAGCCGGCAGAACGCTATAGGTATCTACCAACCACTTCAGCTTTATCCCACCAGAGCTAAATTGATCTTCAGGGATGGAGGTAAAGAAGTCCCTAGCGGCTCTCTTATTCGTTACTTCCAACGGAGGAGCAATTACCGACCGCCCCGTCACCGGTAACCCTAAGATGAACCCTACATCTTCTAGGGTAATAGCCATCTCTCCAAAAGGGAAGTGAAACGTATTCGTTTCACTTCTCCACCTCTCAACAAGGGCACCTATCAAAGCCCAGTCAAGTTGTTGAAAGATCTGCCCGTGCGTGAAAACCCCAAACCCAATTTCACGCAGTAATTTTTTTTGTCGTTTGTTCAATTTTCAGGCACCGAAATTATCGGATACTTCTATTGTGTTGAGGAGTGCTCTTTCCTACGAATTAATAAATACAATTTAAGCAAAGCAAACGGTATACAATGTTCGTGAGAATAAGAAAGTTGATAAAATAAGTATCTTACTCCACCATCCCATATGAGCGTACTGATATGGTTTGCTTGGTCGTATAATAGGGAGGGATCTTCTGGTCCAGGGTTAAAATCTATTTTTTTGCAACTGAAATTATGAAAAACCGTCAAGTTTGGAAGCTTTTATTAATCGCTCGTAAATTACCAATGCTAGCACATGCATAATACACAAATTACCAATGCTAGCACATGCATAATTATTGGGCAATCGAAAAAATGCGGGGCAGACCCCATGTTCTGAATCAGGCTAGGGGACTTTCTCTCCTTATCAAACACTTAAAATTAATAGACTTAGGATTTGAAGGGCAACCTTACACATGGACTAAAAGCCACCACCTAAGACCAGACCACATCTTAGAACGTCTGGACATGGCCTTAGCTTCGAAAAGTTGGTTGCATAGGTTCCCAAACACTCAGGTAATTCATCTGCAGAGAACTCACTAGGACCATCACCCAATCTTGCTTCGGACTACTGAACACACGAGGCGACAAAATAAAAACCGTTTAGGTTCGAATCGGCTTGGTTTTCTCACCCGTTGTTGAAACCGACCCTAACTAGAAATCGGACTAGCCCTTCTTTAGCTAGGCTTCCACTTCTGGAGAAATTAGGGGTGCTCTAGGACCAGCTCATGGAATGGAAAACCTGCACGTTCGAGAATATATTAAAACAAAAAATATATATAAATCTTGCTAGATTAGCGAGCATTCAAAAAAGCTTGGCCATCAGATTGTCCTCTTTCCTGTCACACCTTGAGACAGAGCTCCAACAGCACTTTTATTCCATCTTGGCCCAGGAACATGACTACTGAAAATTGCTCGCTAAAATTCATTGGGCCTGTGAAGGTGACCAAAACACACACTTTTTTCATTTGTCGACCTTAAACCGTCGTAGGATTAACAATATTTATCATTAAAAAAATAACAATGGTTGTTGGACGCACGACGAAACTGAAATTCGGAACCTTTTCAAAGCCCACCTTCAATATATATATTTAACATCCAGGTGCAACGTAACACTTCTGATTACTTTTGGCATTGTCTGGATGATAATGTAGCTCAATTAGACTCTCAGCACTTAAAGGAAATTCCTTCTGATGTCAAAATCACAAATGTTCTTTTTGACATGGCCCCCAATAAAGCTTCTGGGCCTGACGGATTCCAGCCGGGTGTATTCCAAAAGTTCTGGGAATTTTTGGGAATGATATCACCTTGTTTGTTAAAACATGTTTATCCCAACAATCTCTCACCTTGGACATTAACAAAACCTACATCTGCCTCATTCCTAAGCAACAACATCTGGAAACAGTCTATCATTTCCGGCCCATCAGCCTATGTAAAACTACTTACAAAATTATCTCCCGCATTCTCGTTAACAGACTGAGACCGATCATTGACTCCATCATCCACCCTAACCAAACCAGCTTCTTAAAAGGTCGTAAAGCGGCCGATAACATTATTATTGCAAATGAAATCCTTTACACGATCCACCGTAAAAGAGGAAAGGTGGACTTTTTAAGGCTAAATTGGACATCGAAAAGGCGTACGACCATCTATCCTAGGATTTCCCATTCCACACCCTTCAAAAGACTGCACTCCCTCACCAGACCATAACAATGATCATGAATTGTGTCTCAATAGTCCATTAAACTATTCTCTGGAAAGGAAAACCTTCGGAGTTCTTCCGACCATCACCTGGCCTACGTCAGGGCGACCCGCTATTGCCCTACCTCTTCATCCCTTGCCTAAATGAACTGTCCGTTCAACTAGCGCAAGTAGAAGTGATAAAAGTCTCCAACCTATTAAGGTGGCACGATCGGGTATCGACATCTCACACCTCATGTTCGCTGACGATAACAGTAGCAAATTATTGAACTTGCTGCACTTCTTTAGCTCTATGGCAGGCCTCCATATAAATGTTGCTAAATCCAAAATCTGATTTCAAAATTCGTCTTTTCTTTAAGAACACGGCCAAGCTGCCTATCACGAAAAAAATTTGATGCTTAACTGGGGGTTCCTCTGACTCATGGGTGAATTCTCAAAGATCAATTCTCTAGCATTATGGAAAAAACTCGCAACAAGCTTGCTACCTAGAAACAAACACTCTTTCGTTAGTGGGTAGGGATACCTTGGTTAAAGCGGTTCTCAACTCCATTGCCATCTTTTCTATGCAAGCGTATATGCTTCTAACAAGCATTGCAAACCACATTGACACCTTTAGTAAAAACTTCCTGTGGGGTCACTCCTATACGGAGCATAAATGGCACGATATTTGTTGGGAAAAAATCACTAGGCCGAAATACATGGGAGGTCTAGGTATCAGGTAAACAAGTAAAATGAACCAAGCTATGTTTATGAACCTTGTGTGGCGCCTATGGAGTAAACCTGATTCCCTTTGGGGAAAAGTTTTAAAAGCTAAATACTTCCTGCAAGATTCTATCTGGACGGCCAAATAAAAGCAGAGAAGTTCTACTTTCGGGAAACATATTGTCCGGGCTAGAGATAGTATGGCTGACACCATCTATTGGCGTGTAGGAAATGGTACGGACATTTCCTTTTGGAATCATAAATGGCTTCCTACTAGAAGCATCTGATCCCAATTGATAGACCCTCTTCCTCACCACACTGAAACCTTAAAACTTTTGAATGTCATCAAGGACCAGACCTGGGATAAGCACATTCTTGAATTACTTGTGCCCTCCCGTATCATAAACCAGATCTTGGACATTCTTATCCCTCTTCATCACGACCCTCCGGATGCCATTTTATGGACTTTTGATAAAGATGAGTGCTTGGTCACCTTTGCCTACCAAACAACTCTAAAAACTACCCGCGCTCATCCTTATGACTGAGCTTGGATTTGGAAGCTTCCTATTCCTCCTCGTATTAAACACTTCCTTTGGAAATGTAGCCACAATGGTATCCCTATCCGTTCCAGACTCCTGTGGATCCAAAATAAACTTTGTCCCCATAACTGCGGTAAACTGGAGATAATGGACCATGCCCTTCATCGGTGTCAAACCATTCAAGATATCTGGCATGGAGTCTCACCTAATAATGCCCACTTCAAATGTTGGAACCTCTCTTTCCGCCTGTGGTGTAAAACCCTCGCCAATCTCCAATCTGCGAATGGCCCTCAAAATATTCATTGGCCCATTTTCTTCGATTTTCTCATATCCATAGTTTGGAAACACTGAAATCAACTTGCAATCCTTCAACAACCTTTCCCAAACCGATAGGAAATTACTCGGGAAGTGCTAGTCTTGACAAATGAATTTTTGTTTTATGTTAACGGCGCGAACTCTCCTACTCGTCACTTCTTGATCAATGACATTAAATGGACACCCCCTCCGAAAGGATGGGTGAAAATTAATACGAATGGAAGTGTCAACAAGCACCATGGAAGAGTGGGTGTGGCTGCCTAGAAAACTTCACATCAATCATAGCCCTATCGCTGAATGGTGGGCCATCTGGGATGGGCTATCTCTAGCCTAGACTAATAATCATCAAAAAATTCTTCTTAAGGTCGGCAACATGAGTGTGGTCCATTATCTATTACATGATATTTCCGCCACCCCATTATTTGACATATTAATTCTTGATTGCAGGGCTATATTTAGACGTATTTGGCATGTACATGTTTCCCATGCTTATAGAGAAACAAACTTTTATGCGGACCAAATGACTAAGCTGGCAGGTGATCAGCGACATGCATTCTATCTGTGGAACCATGCACCGATCTTTTTGTTAAACCTACTGCAAAATGATGCTAGTAGGGGGGTCACCTCGACATGTGTGACTCAAAAAATGAAAAAAGAAAAAAGATAGAAAGGTGTGTATGTGCTGCTTTTAATATGATATTAAGCCTCTCCCCTTAAATCAGTCCTTTTCAATTTAAGCACGCTTCTTGACTTTTAACATGGCATTGAAAACCCTTTCTGGAATTTAAGAGTTTGTGACATTTTTCACTAATAATTAAAAAGAACCCATAAAACATTCGTTGACGTTAAAACTTGCCTTCTCCATCAAAGTAGATAATCGACCAAAAAGGTTTTAGGGCCAATCCCAAAATTATATTTTAAAGTACATACCAAATTTAGCTCGAGTATCCAACATTTTAATTGTACCAAATCAGCACCCAAGTGTATTTTCATATACCACCTGAGTCCGCCATCTATTGATGGCAAACACTCGTTAGAAAAAGCAGGGGCAAACTTGAAATATTGCAAAAAGGCACCTAAAATCAAAACAAAAAATCCAAACATGTACCAAACGACTACCTAAGATTTATTTCATTACCAAATGAATACGTAAGAACACTTTTTTTGTTCTCTCTCATTTAACGCTCCCAAACATTGAACACAGGGCCACTGCCGCCAGCTGCTACGTTCTTCTCCGGTGGAGTTCTTCAACTTCTCCGCACATAAAAACAAGCCCACAACCCATACTACCCCCAAACCTAAAATCCCACCCAACTCTGATTTGCCTGTCATCTCCATCCTCCCACCCACGGCCGCGTCACTTACCACCACCTCCCCACATCCACCACCACCACAACCTACCACTACTGTTGCGACCATAAATCACTACAACCACGGATGTTGCCCAAGTCATTTCATCATGGCTGTCGCCCACGATTACTGCAATCGTGGCGCATCACGGTTGTCGCCACCATGAAGCACCCCTTACATAAATTACACGTCATCATGTTTACGTTGGTGTTTCATTCTTCTTCTACCTCTACTTATTATAGTCACACATGCATCATGACTCTTTCTTGTAACTTATTATTGAAAAATTCAGATAAATTATTATTACCATAAATAATTTAGTTGACCTTATACGAGTAAAAAATTAATTCTACACCTTCTAAAAGTCTACATAGTCAATGTATCAACATATTGGAACTTGATTTTGACTATTAGCACATCAAAAACACTTTAAATAACAACATAAACACTCAAACATAAAGAAAACATAGGTCACTTATGAAAAAAAAAATTATAGGTCACAAGTTAAAAGCTTTCTTTTCTTTATACAGTAGCAACATGTAAAAAGAATGAGTTAATTATTGTAAATAATTAAAAAAAAGCCAATATGAGATTTTACTTCATCAATTAATTGTAATTATATCACATTGAAATTTAAAACACATAAACTTTTCTAAGTGTTCTTTTTGTTTCATTCCCCTCTTACTTAGGGGTCATATCATCATATTTATTTTAATGTCCTTTTCTTTTTTTTACACAGCTTATTAACTCTTTACTAAAATTCATTATTAAAATATTTGTGAATATTATTGCTCCAATTGTTGTGAACCTTTTAAACTAGAAAAACAATTCTGAAATTTTAATTATATAACATTTAGCTTTCAAATACATTGGCTTTTTTAGTGTTTTTTTTTTCTTTTTACCCCTCTTACTTGTGCGACACATCATCCTATTTGTTTTGGTCATTTTTTTTCACTCCAACTTATTAACTATGTATTATACTTTATTGTTAAAAAAATTATGGATATTACTGGCCCAATCTTCGTAAACCTTTCAAAACTAGGAAACTAACTCTAAAGTTTTTAAAACACTACTTAATGAATATACTTACATATTAGGCCTTAGTTTTGACTATTAATACCATAAGTGCACTTTAAAATAACAAAATAGAATCTCACAAATATAAAGTACGAAGACCATGTATCAAAAATAAAGATTAATACTTAATATCTTTTCATATAAGTAATATACAAAATGAATATGACTTCATTTTTAGATATTTTTGAAATGCCAAAATAGCAGTTTACTTTACAAATTAATTTTAATATAATAACCCAAAGTCTAAAGTAGAAATCATATACTCTTTGAATGCCAAAAACAAAGAATAAAATATAAAGCATTTTTAAAATTGATTACTTTACAAAATCTTCACAAAACAGATCAAAACGACATCTTTAAAATTTGTTGAGCATGATCTTGAAGTGAAACAATTAAACATAGGGATTGTCACCGTAATGCTATGCTATTTCTTTTATAGGGTTAATTCTATCTTTTAAAATGATGGTTATCTAAGAAATTGACCGCTACCCAGGTCATAGGAAGATGCCTACAACTTTCTATACAGTGAAACTCAATGGTCGTTGTATACTTTTAGTGACTTTAAAAAGGTACTTTTAGAAATTGCCAGTTACGGTGTCAACAAAAATGACACTAAGCATATTTATCGATTATTAACTGTTTTGTATAGAGGGTTGTAAGGATTTTCATGGGCGGTAGGTAAAAATAATTCATTTTCTGAAATGAATTAAAATTACTCCACGTGCTTCCATTTCAGTTCCAATTTCTATTTTTAGTTGTATGTTTATGTCTACACAGTAAATTACTAATTGTATAGTTCGTGCACCTTTTTTAAGATTTTTCTTTTCCAATACAAATGACTGCAAGTGATTTTTAATTCATTATGTTTTAATTCATGTGTATATATAGGGTAATCTACAAAACATAATGTTAAATATGTGATATTCTAACTTCACAAACTTTTATAATCACCGGAATATACTATAAGCTTAGAACTTAATAAACATTCTACAAATCAAAGATAAAGTATAAGAATTTTGTAACCTTATGCAAATACATCCCCATCTATCACAATCTAGACAATTGTACGAATATTCACCACTATATAATTGTTTAGTCTCAAACTTTAAAAAAAATTGTAAAATTATATTACATTTTTATGATAAATCAGACAATAATTAACTGTACAAGGCACATGTATTTTCAAATTAATTGTCTTAAAAATATTCAAAATTAAATAGATGGTCAAAAAAGTGCCGAACATCATCATGATGTAAAGTAATTAGAATACAGATATTGCCATTATAACACTATAGTTTCTCTGTTCAGGGTTATTTCTACATTTTTAAAGGTTGGTTGTCTGAAAGGAAGTAAATTAGCTCCACTTACTTCCATTTTTGCTGTAAAGCATGGCATGTTTTTTAGTAGGTTTATTCAGTCTAGACAATAATTTACTAAAAATATTGTTTGTGCCTTTTTTGTGCCTTCTTTATAAACTTTAAATTTCATTGTAGAGGACTGTAGTAGATGTCTAATTTAATATATGGTAAGGAGTTCTATCAGAGTTACTTATAAAATAAATGGATAATTAGCTAATGATCCCCTGTACTATACACGCTATGCGATTTGCCTACCTCTACTTCAAATTTAACTACTAACCCCTCCCCCCACCCCCCACCCCCACACTTATGGAAATTGGACACATTAGACAGATCTGTTATGAACTGCATGAACTGACCAAAATATCCTAATCTCCTTACTTTATTTTAGCTAAATGCCATTCTTCCAACTAAATTCTAGCACCTACCCAAATCTCCGGCACCTCCTAACAGTCCAACCTTCGGCACTTATCCAAATCTCTGGCACCTCCTAACAGTCCGTCAATGTCAGACTCCCTCCACGCTGGAGCTTCGGTCACCATCTCTACCACCGTACACCTGAGTCCCATATGTCTGCCGCAGACTTCTACTCGTCACCAATCGACCAACGATGCTACGGCCACCAGTCGACTGGCCCACTCACGGTCGATGTCGGAGTAGTCCCTCCACCAGGCATCCATGCAGGCCACCGCACAACCACCAATCATGTCGCACACCGTGGGCCACCAATAGGCTATCCAAAACCATTCTTAATTCTAAACCCCAATCGATCATCAAACCCAATCACCACCGCCGATCCATCCACTCAGCCTCTAACTCCATCAGCATGGCCGAAAAACCACCACTCATTTCACACGTCGTGGGCCACCAATCGACCACCCAAAACCATACCTTTAGTTGAACCCTATCTTCAAAATCCCAATTGATCATCAAACCCAATCACCACCGCCGACCACCCACGACTCCCAATCACCACTGCCGGCCACCACGACTCCCAAGCCCCATCACCAGACGCCCAACCGCCACCAATCACAATCACAATCACAACCATAACTACGAGGAAGGGGAAATGCAGAGTAGGGGAAGGGCAAGAGAATGAAGAACAGGTAGAAGAAGGGAAAAAATGTCTTTTTTTTAAAAAAAGAAAATCGTATGTCAATGTGTTTGTTGACCACGCAGTGTTAAAATTGATGTTTTTCGTCAACTGTGCCCAATTTTCGTAACTGTGAGGGGGTTCAGTGCTTAAATTTGAAGTGAAGGGGGCAAATAGCATAACGTCTATAGTACAGGGGGTCATTAGCTAATTACCCCTAAAATAAAACTGTTGATCTATGATAAAAACATCAAGTGGGAAACTAAAAAATGTCTCACACTTATATGGATATGGTAAGCACAATGAATAGCGTGAAAATAATTTTGTGTATAAATTCTTGAAATTTAGCTTTTTCGTACAAAAACAAAATTAGTACCTACAATACTAAAGAACAAAGAGCATTCTATTTGATGTGAAATAATTGATTACTTATTGTATGCTTCACTTTTGAATACTTTATTTTGAATTTTTGAATCTTACTAATTTTTATGTACTATAACATGCTTTACTATTATGAAATAATTTTGAGATTATACTTTCATTGAATCTCTCTTGATTATTATACTGCTTATATATGAAATGCATGAATGTGATATGTTTTGAATTCGATGGTTCACTTCAAGGCAATACAAATAAATTGTAATCTTCAAAATCATCGACATGATGCTTAAATATCCAACCTTAACTCTCCATTAAAATATGTTAAAACTCAAACATACCCATAGCATTTAAATAGAACTCACTTGGGTCTCGTCAGGGTTACTGAACTAGTCTGATTAATGATGAATACAATATTCATTTCTCATACACTATAACATGCTATCAAGAGCCTAATCCTTTTTTTCTCTCTCTGCCTCCTTAATTCGTACATCATGACTACTGCCTCCAACCCTTCCTCGTCCTCCAATCTTCCCTTCCCTCTTGCTCATGTTCAACACCTAATTTATGTGAAACTCAACACTGAAAACTACCTCTTGTGGAAGAGTCAATTTCTTCCTCTTTTGCGTGGTTATGATATGTTGAGTTTGTTGATGGCACTACTGTTCCACCACCGAAATACATTACACCCTCTAAAACTACTATTCCCTCTCCACCCTCTAAACCTTTTATACTTCATCCCCTTCTGTCAAATGAAGCTCATCAAGAATTTATGTTTTATGGCATAATTAGGACCAACTTTTACGAAGCTGGCTATTGTCATCTCTCACAGAGCCCATTCTGGCTCAAGTACTTGGTCTTCACACCTCATTTGTTGTATGGCTGTCTCTTGATCTCATGTTTGCGACATAATCGAAGGCAAAGATTTTCAATCTTCGTTCTGATCTACACCAGCTAAACAAAGGTGATATATCCATGCACGACTACTTTCGAAAACGAAAGTGCATCCGTGATACTTTGGCCATAAGTCTAAGAATGGCCTGATTTTACTGTTTCAATCATTTGTGAGCATCATTTCTTTGGCTTCAATTGGTTTGAAACCTTTTCTCTAGTGTCTACTTAGATATTACCAAATGCATAACATTTTCTTGGCTTGTCCAAATTTTTTCTCTAGCTTAGCTAGTTTTTTGTAGGTTCCTCTTATCTGTTATGCTTTTCATCAATCTAATTGTAGCCTATTCTTCTGCTGTTCCAGGGGAGAGCCCAGCAATCTCGATTAGAAACTTGCCCCCATTGATTATATAGCATAAGCAAATAATGCTAACTTCTTTGCGTACTTTTCTTGGTTTTCTTCTCCTCTTAACTTGAGTCAGCCATAAATCCAAAATTCCAATTTACTGCATATTGATCAACTAATTTTTTTTACTTTAATGTGGCAGGGGTACTTTGACTTTGAGTCTCCTGAGCAGGAAGCAATGGGAAAGATTGCTTTTTTCCATCACATTTCTACCAATTATGCAAAGTGGATGGAAGGAGCGAGGAAATTTGCAATGAGCAAGTTAGGAAAAGATGCACATCCACACTTATGGAGGAATCACCCCCCGATTGGATCCGCAATGATGTTTGGCAAAAGATGGTGGATGTATGGGCAACCACTAAATGGCAAGAAAAATCCAAGTGTGCAAAGACAAATCGATCTGCAAATGATGAGCCATCTCACACCGGTGGTTCTGTGCCGCATGCTATTATTGGAGTTGAATTGAAGAAGAAGATGCCAGAAATTAGCGAAGCAAGGCTGAAGCTAGAGGTGTACGAACTGACACATAAACTTAAACGTGATCTTAATGGTCAGCCATTGGAGGACCAAGACCGTCCATATGTCTCAAAGAAGGCAAAGGCTATCCACGTAAGTTTGTTTTTTGCTGCTGATTTTTTCATCTATCTAGTTTAATGAATCTCCAACTCGATTTGCATTTTGTATACATTATAGGATGCATATACTGTGAGATTTGATGAAATTAGTTCCCAAGAACCCAACTCTTCCTTGGTAGATTGTGATGCAGCGAAATTATGGCGAGAAACGCCTGGAGTTCACGACAAGAGAGAACGCATACATGGTACTCGTGAAACTGCACGAGATGCCAGGGCATCAATGCGTATTTCACTAGATCAATCTCTGGCCTCCGAGAATTGGAAAGATGAAATTACTAAGATTGTATAGCTTGAGGTGCAGAAGATGAAAAAGACTGAAATTGCTAAGATGGTAGAGATTGAGGTGGAAAAACGGATGAAAGAGAAATAACTCCTACATGTAATTCATATTTTCTATGCTCTTAAAGCTTTAGAGGTTCACATAAACTCATGCATAGTAGCTTTGCATCTAAAAGTTTTAGAGGTTCACATAAACTCATGCATACAGGTAATTCATATTTTCAAGCATGAAAAACATATTTGGATTTTCTACCAACTTTGTACCAGCTACTTGCATCAATGGTGCTATGAGCACTAAAGCTAGGTACTTTGCATCAAATTTGACTTCCCCAGTAATGGGCATTTAGCTGTTCATCACCCTGTTGAATTATATATGTGCTTGGGTGCTTGATAGTTTCTTTTTGGGGTGTTCTTGAAGAGGGTTTTGGGGGTTGGGGTGGGGGGAGGGGGAGGGGGAGGGGTGGTTTGTGCACAACTATGTAAAGATGTGTGTGCATGGGGATGAAGGGAGGAAGGAGCAGTCATGGTGACTGCTAGGGGGAAGGGGTGTGCAGGGTGTGTGTGTGTGTGTGCCAACCTGCTCTATGTGTGTGCATGGTGTGGATGTGAGTGCAAGGCAGGGGGTGGTGTGGGTGTGCATGGGACTGCTGTAGCAGTGGAGGTGATGTGTGTTTGGCGGGGGGCTGCAGTAGTGACAATCAGCCCTTTCTGGTTTTGATATATAGCATAGGACTTCCACACAACTGATTTTTCATCATCTTGCTGGGTTATTTCCTATTTGCAGTTTAGGTACTCATGCAAAAAAAAAATGTTGTTAGCATGGGGATGAAGGGAGGAGGGAGCAGCCATGGTGACTGCTAGGGGGAGGGGGTGTGCGGGGTATGTGTGTGTATGCCAAACTTGCTGTGTGTGCGTGGTGTGGATGTGAGTGCAAAGCAGGGGGTGGTGTGGATGTGCATGGGACTATTGTAGCTACCATGTTGGATGTTGGATATTGTCAAATATTTGTTGTAGTTCCATCATTGTTTGACTCACATATTTTAGGTTGGATTCATGGTTAGGCCCTGTTATGCAAGTACATTAATACATCCTTTAACATGTCTTTAATTGCTTTGTTACAGGCCGAAGTTACCGCGACTGATGCTACTGAGGATGGCAATGATGATACATTCGACGAGCTTTGTGGATGATGCCTTATGTGACAAGATTTGACGTTACATTTGTTAGAATATTTGTTCATTTTGGTAACCAAGCAAGTGGTTGATTTAAATGCATTAACTCAATTGTTAACTTTTAGTGGTATTTAACAAATGCTGAATATTTGTTAACTCAATTGTTAAATTTTAGTGGTATTCAAAATTTTAGCTCCTAAATATGATTTTTGCGCGGGAATTAGCGACGGAAAAAATCATTTAGCACCTAAATATTATTTTTGTGATGGAATTAGTGACGGAAATTTTCTTAAATATGCATTTTTGCGACAAAATTAACGACCAAAAAATATATTCAGCTCCAAAATATGGTTTTTGCGACGGAATCAGCGACGAAAAATTATTTAGCTCCTAATTATGGTTTTTGGGACTGAATTAGCGACGGACAATTTGTCCTGCACAAAATTTGGCGACGGAATTTCCGTCACTAATGGTAATTTTTAAAAAATGCATAAAAATATATTTATATTTCTTTATTTATTTTTAAAAAACTTAATTTTCTAAAAATTAAAAAATAGTTTTAGCGACGGAAATTCTGTCGCTAAAGGATGACCATTTCTGTCTCTAATGACAAAGGCTTCACCAATGGAATACTAATTCCGTCGATAAAACCTTTAGCGACGAAGGTTTAGGCGACGGAACTTTAGCGACAGAATTTCTATCGCTAAAGGCTTTACCGACGGAATTTTCACATTTAGCGATGGAAAAATTCCGTCGCTAATGGTTATTTTTCTTGTAGTGTATTAGTCGACCCATGTCAGATGATGATCTTATTAATGCCATATTGGTTGGCCTTGGCTCAGAATATCAGTTGTTTGTTACTTCCATTACCACTCGGTCTGAGTGTATATATCTGGATTCTCTCTATTCCATGCTTCTCACTCACGAATCTCACCTGGATCGTCAATAGAATCGTGAAATTCCGCAAGCCAATGTTGTCGTCAATTCACAGCCACATCCCTACTCATCTCCATCCCCTCTGAAACACCATAATGGTTCCTCTTCACACTCTCGTGGGGTCACTCACACTCTCAACCACCTGACATTTCAAATGTGTAGTTATCCTTTTATCTTTTATATATGATTCAAATGTAGCTAGGCAATATATAAAATGAATACATGTACAACAATCTGATTAATGATGAATACAATATTCATTTATCATACACTACAACAAGGAGAGATAATGGCAGGTACGTTTGTGGCGGTGGTTGTAACATGTACAAGAATTTAAGTCATGATCAAGCTATCTTAGTTTGTACATGTTTTGAGCTCGGCTCACTAAATGTAATTTAACAAATATGTTCACAAATTCAGACGCTATTTTGACACAAGAATGTACAAGATGTCTTGAAACTCGATATAGCCTATATGAAGTCGCTAAAAGTCTTTTGCGACGGGTTTAGGGCTTTTAGCGACGGGTCGTCCGTCGCTAAAAGCGTAGTTTCTTGTAGTGCTTTTGCTTCACCTAGCTAGTCATTAAGTCTTCTGTCTTCCTATGATATTCCAATGTCGCAACTTAAAGTTTTCAATGGATACTAATACTATTGCAAAAGTACAAAACATGTGTACATATTTGCAAATGGCACTCGCTTTCCACAAACTCCCACCCAAGTCCTACTGCATATGGTACTTTCTCATAAGGGATAATTTCATTGAATTTCTTAAGATTATGTGATAACTATGTTATTGTCTATTTATTAAGGGAAATATCAGATATGTCTTTTAACTGGACAAAATATAGATGGCATTAACGTTTTTGATAAAAAAGACAACTCTGCCTTTTTGTATGTATTGAATTTGTCTTTCATGTGCTACCCACCATCTCCCTTTTTTTTTCTTTTATTCCATTCTAACAAAACACCCCCACCCCTGTCTTGGTCTTCTCCCTTAAAGTCAAACATCAGCACCAACAACTACCACGGCGTTACTACCAACCACCAAGCACAACTGCAACACCACCACGAACAACCAAGCACAACCATGACACTGCCACCACCAATCTGTGCACACTTGCCCCCCGCGCACGCACACTATAGACTCACACACACACGCGCGCACACATACGCACGAGATTTAATTAGGTTTTGACTTAGAATGAATTTGCCTCGGATATGAGGTGACAGTGCCGCATGGCGATGTTGCGGCAATACCAAAGGTAGAAGGCAGATAGTGGCGGAATAAGGTTATAAAGCGTTGTACTGACATCTTTAAACCTAAGTAAAAAAATGTGTAGCAATATAAACATTGTTATAAGATGAGAGTAGATGTATTACGAATTTTTAAGATTTTGGTGTGTCATAACATTTAAAAAGTAAGGGATCAATATCTTTTTCCTATCGAGAGAGAGAGAGAGAGCGACTTTTGCGATTCCCGTGTACACCCTCTCTCTGTTTAATTTCGTCTCTGTCACCGCCGCGGGCTTTCCCAGTGGGTGATGATGTGGTAGCTTAGGTAAGATCTCTGGTTGTTAGGGTTTTTTGGTTCGGGTTTTAGGTTGTTTCGGAGAGCTGGACGGCCTTAGTAAGTACGTCGGTCATCGGTTCACCTCCAATCTGATTTGCTCTCCATGGTTTCTGGTGCCGGTTATTTGGATTGTGTTAGGTTAAGGGGTAAGCTGGCGGGGTCCTTGGTGGATCCATGGATCCATGTTTATTATTTGGTGGTTGTTGGGTAAGGGTGTTTCGCCGGCAGGGCTGTGGGTACGGTGCGACCTTGGGTTGAGAGAGTGTGGTGTGTCTTAGTCAAGGTTTTATCCTACTAGGGCTTACTTTCCCCCTCTCCCCCTACTAGCTTCCTCTTCCCCCTTGATCTAGAAAGGTCATGTGGTGTGCAGTTGCCTATTGTTGCTTTGTTTCTGCCGATTATAGGTTAGTGTGATTTAGCGTTGCGGTGGTTCAGTCAGTGGTTGTTCGTGGTCGTTTGAGGTATTGGGTCTTTGTCTGGTAGTGTGATGGTTGTGAGGGGCTTCTATTGAGGCTCCGGTTTGCTGATTCCGATAGAGCTTCTGCAGGTGCGAGGCTTGGGTGGCTTTTGTTGAGCTGCTTACCAATGGTTGCTCGGAGACGGTGGGTTTTTCGACGGCGGCGTGGATGCACGGAATCAAGGCAATTGGGATTCGGGTTGCTGGCTGGCACGGCTGGTGGTAGAGTTGTCAAACGGGCCGGGCGGCCCGTGGGCTGGCCCGGCCTGGCCTGGTTCTGGCCCGGGCTGGCCCGGCCCCATCCATGAACAGTAGCGGCCCAGCACAAGCGGGCTTGGGGCCTGGGCCTGGACCAGGCCTTCAGTTTATGCGAAAAAGCCCGGCCCAGTTTGGCCCGGCCCGAAGTCGGCCCGATTCTGGCCCGGTTTTGGCCCCACCACTTGTTTGAATTTTTTGCTTTTCCCCCCCTTTTCCAAAATTCCACTTTTACCCCCCCCCCCAACAGCATTGTTATGTGTTAAGATTTTATTAATAAAGCTCACCAAGAAGAGTATGAAAATGTTTAACATATAATAAAAAATATAATGGCTAACAAATAAATATGTATATACATACATACATATATATGTATATTACTTATAATGAAATAAAAAGATAAAGATTAGGTTCGTTAAATTGTGAATATTGCCTAGAGATGAAATTTAAAATTGAATAACAAGAAAGAAAAAAAAAAAAAAGGCCCGGGCCCGGCCCAAGCCCGGCCCTAGATATTGGGCCTAGGGCCAGGGCCTGGACTGGGCCTAGGTTTGCCTTCGGCAGGCCCGGCCCGGTTGGCAGCCCCACCGGCCCGGCCCCACAGCAGGCCCGATGGGCTTGGGCTGGGCCGGCCCAAGCCCGGCCCTTTGACATCTCTAGCTGGTGGTGTGTGATTGGTTGTGCTTTTTGCTTTATCTAGTTTAATTTAATCTTTATCCTATTTTAGGTGGCTGTGTTTGTGGTGTTGTTCTTATCATAGTTTTTGTTTATATCTTTATTGCGTTAGTTGGTTTGATTTTGTTTTTAACTTTTTAGTTTCTAGTTATCTGATTTAGTTAGGATTTATTTTGTTTATGCCTATTTATTTTAGCTAGTTAGTCACCCCATAAAAAAAAAAGGAACATAGTTGTTATTTCTTTAATTTTGTGGTTTATTTCTCTTTCCTTTTGGTGCTACCTACCAGATGATGTTGTCATCTGTTATGAGCATTGTATGACCATGTGATCCCGAGGCTAGGGATGTTAACCTCGTTTATTTTTCGATGGTATATATTTCTGATAATTATCACAAATTTTTTTTTAAAAGGTCACTGGGATTGACTGTTATTACTCCCTGAATGCAACGGGTTCATTGATATTATATAAAATTATCTTGTCGTCACAATAGGGTGCCAGATGTGATTAATCTTACTCTGTCATACTACAATGACATGTGTCAGGCCGTCTAAAAAATCAAAGGCCTCATTCTTACTATTAATGTAATTTCAAACGGTCAATATATGCATGTTTAAGTTCTTCAAGGTATGTGAGTCTGTTTAGTGTTGATTCTCAAAATCAAATTTTAAATTAAATTTCAATCAACTTTCGAAATCAGCTTTAATATGTTTTTAACAAAATCGGCTTTAATATGGGAACGATGTACAGAGAAAAGTACTAAAAGCAATACCACATTAAGACAAAATCTTAGAGCTTGAGTAAAACTTGTTGAAAGACTCTGCAATTAATGGGATAGTATGTTACTTTACTTAGTCAAACATGACAATGACAAAGTAATTAATTCATAATCATTAATTTTTTGAGTTAAGATTTAATTAATTTTTAGTTTCTAAAGGCCGAGTTAATCAGCTTAAAGCGCTGTCTGATCTTCGTAAGCCTACCTACGACGTCTCTCATGTTAATCCTCTCGTCCGCTGAATCTTCTGTGCAGTTCAGTGCTACTTCCATGATCATTGACAGGCAACTTCCTTTCTCACTAAAATCTTCCTCTTCTCGTGCCAGCAAATTGGCGTCCACAATGCTGAGTACCGCTTGAGAGAATGACTGATCGGATACCCATTTTTTCATGGTGAGTTCGCCCACAAACAGATCATCTGTGGGCTTCTTTCTTGTGAATGTTTCCATCAACAGAATCCCGTAGCTGTAAACATCCCCCATAAGGGTCACTATGCCTGCCGTCCCGTATTCTGCAATTAATGGTACACATTCAATATTACTGAATCAACTAGAGAAGAACGATTCATGCTTTAATGTAATGTTGAACATCAGTACGGATCACCTTAGCATGTACAAGCCAGTCCATTTTAAGATTTCTTGAATTTTTACTGGGTTCATCTATATCTATATTATTATTATTATTATTATTAAAAACTGAAAAAGCCTTCGCTTAGAATTAGGATCAAGAGCTCTTATTTTTACGCCACATCATATTTCTGGAGCTCCTCTCTACATGCCAAATAGGATCCAGATTTCATTTTGAGACACTGCTCTTATTCCAGGACTCTTCCCAGGATTTTTTGAACTCTAATTTTTGTGATACATAAGAGTCCTCCTCTTGTGCCTAATCAGCAAAATCTTTCGTCCCAACTGGATTGGAGTCTTCATTTAACAAGTAGGGATATATTTTGAAGCTAATTTCTATCATTTACTGTCCTATATATTCAATTACAATAACAAACACAGCTTCTAGACTTGGTCGCTAACTCTTCAGTCTCGGACGCAAGCGTACAGGGTTCTTCTCTTCTTGTTCGCCAATTCTCCTTTTCTTCTGATTACAGGTTTAATTCAGACGGATAGGAATTGAAATTAGTTACAATAATGTGATAAGTGGTCTCCCGATTATGGGTATCTTTACCTATGTAATCCATTGGCTTAATTTTGTCAACTTAATCATCTTTTTCTTTATTTGACAGATGATACTTTGGCTTTTCGAAATTGCAAGTATGCTAACTATAGATAGTACAATCGTTGGAGAAAAATCATTGTGACACCTAAGTATACCTTTTTCATTATTACTTTATTTAATTTTGCCTTAGAATGTAGGGTAAATTTTCCTTGTGTGAATGTCATTGGTATATTGGTTGAAAACTTGAAATAAGCGCTCTGAAGTGCAATTGTGAATCTAATTCCACTATACAGTGGTTTTTTTTTTTGTCATGGTTTAAGTTTCTTTTGACTTTTTTACTGCCTTTTAATTTGTTTTATAATGTTTTAAACTTTCATCCATCACTAGCGTGAAATGCTCTGGAAACTTGACCACGGATGAGCTAGAGATACATTTTCGGGGAAGACACACTTCTACTATTTATTTGCAAACTTTCAAAAAATTTGGATTGCTAAATCTGAAATCCTCGCTATAGACACTTTTAGCGACAAAATAATGGGTAGTGATAGCGTCGCCATTTCAAATTTTTTGTTTATTTTTTGCATGTGTGTAAAGTGGTGGTTTCAATTATGTATCTAAATAAGGGTATTTAGTAAGTGAATTTTGATGATGAACCTTTCTTATATGCTTTTTTTTTTATAGGCGTTAAATGCTCATGAAGGTCGAGAACAAGCCAGACTCTGAGATACCCATTTGGGTAAGACACTCTTTGTCACAATTATGATTTATACGTCCTTAAATCTAGCTTTTTCCGCAATGTTTTTAAATAACAATGGAGATGACACTCTTTGTCACAATTTTTTTTTTCAATCTAAAGTCATATATAGTTCAGTTTAACAAGCTTATGTTAGTTACTTTGAAGCTTTTAACTTTAGGTAAAAAGTTCACAATGCTTTTCAATTCATGATAAAGTCTCGCATGTAGAATACAACTAATTGGTAATAGAAATTTTTTAATAAAACTTCTTTTTGACCAACCACTTCTACCAAAAACTTGGAAAATATTATTTTTGGGTACATCTGAAGTTGTGGATATAAGAAGATTAAAAACAAATACTAAAAGTAGTGTAAGAGTAGCCTTTTCTTTTTAATTATCTAGAAGTCATAGTTAGATTACGCGTCAAATATTAGTATTTAGTTGGTATATTTTGATAATAAAGCTTTTTATGTGTTCTTACCACCATTTTGTTTTTTGTATAATATTTAGGTTTTATGGGGTTGACGAGGAGTTGAGGTTCATACAGGTGCATTAGGTATTAAATGCGACCATTAGCTTGAAACTTACTTGGAGAAGACACTCTTAGTCCTATTTGCATCATGTACATATTTTGGAGGATTTTTGATCTGTCAAATAAGCTCCAACTTCCATTATGAGGGTCTTTCGGTTCATTTTGACTCTTCAAGAACAACTCTCAATTACTAAATCATTAGGTGTTATAAGTGTATAGTGTCACCCTTCACGATTCTTAATTATTCCTTACACCACCGTCCTTCCTTGATCACCAAGCAAGAGTAATGCTAGAGGTCAGTCTTCCTCAGTTTACTCCATTGATTTGCTAATTAAAGTAAGTAACTGAGTTGCTTTTATGACTATGACCCTTCATTGTTTAGATGAAACTGAATTGAATTTATAGACGAAACATCAAATGTAACCGGATGTCTATGATTAACAAGACAAAGCTCTCAATAGAATATTGTGATCACATCTTCATTTAGAGTTCGGTCATAAAAAAACAACCACTAAGAGCCAATAGCTCAGTGGTTTTGGTTCAGAATATTCTGTGGGTGTTACTAAGTGTCACGTCAGATCTATAAGGAGGGTCTTTGGAAATTTCATGCCAAGGTTCTTCTCACTTTTTATCAATTTACCTGTACATCTACCATCTCTTTAAACTAAATTTCAGGTCTTTAATTTGATGACAAAAGGACTGCATGTACATGTTACACGACCAATGAGATCCAGTAGCGGAGGCAGCAGGGAGCACAGGGGGGCACGTGCCCACCTGCTACCTCCTTCACAACTGGTTGTAGATGAGGGGGCTGGTTGTAGTCTTGTAGATGGTGATGTCCAGATGAGGATGGGGGGGGGGGGGGGGGGAGATAGAGAGAGAGAGAGAGAGAGAGGAGTCTTGTAGAAGGGTTGGAAGGGTTGGAAGGTGGGTGTAGTCTTGTAGAAGGGTTGGAAGGTGGGTCTATGGACTTAAATGCTTGAATTTCAACAATTGATTAAATTAACGGTCATGCTTTTCTTGAAAGAGTTCCATGTGTTTTATATATTAGTACTAATATATGATTCTATGATCAATGAACACAAAAGATGAACATTTTATCGGAAAAATGGTCTTAAAATACGTTTGCTAAAACGCCTAGAAAAATACAACGCTTTAACAAATTACGTTTAAATTAGAGGATCAAAATAAAAGATACATTAAAAGAATGACACTCAAATAAATGCCCTTTATAAACGGTCTGTATACTATATTTTGTTGACGCAACGTCAATCTTTGTCTCTGTGATCGTCTCAATCTTTATTCTCTTCATATAATCATGGTGTTAAGTGTTGACTCTTGTGTATAGTAAATTTTAATAAATTATTATGGAGTATAAGATTGTCCCTTGGTCTTTTTGTGCTTCATACTTGCAAATGGATTATGCGTTCGACAAAAGGTAGGACACAAAAATTAGGAAGTCTATTTTGATCAATAAAATGCAGTTGTGCGTAATCTAGAATTAAATTGACACACAAATTTCCGGGTTACCTTTAAATTTACCAGGTGCAGGAAGTGAATATATGAATTGCCTACTCATAAAATTGTGGGTGTTTCACTCATGTCCGTTTGACAATAATAATGTTAAGGTATTTGGAGGTAGTATTAGTGTGATATTGTGGGCAAATTGTGCTGAGAACATGTAGCGGACAAGCGATGGACCTGAAGAAAAAAAATAACGAAGTGATTTTGGGTTGGTTTGATCGGCAACTTGAAGGTACATAATTTCTATCCAAGACTAAATTGCAAAAAGTTTCTCCCAAACGACTTTTATCTTCTAACTACGATTTTGGTTCCATATTTTGATTCTTTAAAGTTTCAGTAATTAGTCAAGATATTGTCTTCGAGGTTAACCCATTTGTAGTCCCAAAATATAATAATGTAAATAATTTTCAATGGCAATTTCGTCCAATCATTTTAGCAAAACTTTAGTAAATTTTGTACAGACATATTTTGAATGCTACTTTTCCTTTTCATTATGCACCAGACAAACAACAAACACAAAGAGTTTCCTGGCCACGAAAAAAGAATGTTTATCCTTACAGGGAGGTTGAGATTCATATATATGACCGATAGATAAGTTGTAACACCCTATACTAGATTAGACTAGTAAAGAATAAGACTTGAGGGTACAAATAACTAAAGCATCATCAAAACTTGATGAATTTTTTCCCTCATATTAGTTGTGGATATAAGATTGGTAATAGCTAGCGACTAAATATATGATGCTCCAACTATTAAGCTAAAATTTTAAAATTTACAGTTCGATAGTAATACGAGATTGTCGTCATATGTTGTGATGAAACGTCTAGAGTTTATCCTGTGAAAAAGCATCCTTTTTCACATTAATGTTCACATTTCATCTGTGACTAAAAACTACTCATACTAAATGATTCATTCTACTTTTTCCAAAAGTTGTATTCAGAGGTAACCTATAAAGCGCATTTTAAACAAAATTTTGAGAAAATTAGCGAAATTAACAGCTGTAAACTTACTCACGAGAAATTAATTTGAAACAATATTATGAGAAATTAGAGAATGTCCTGTGCATTGCACGGGTCCCTTAGCTAGTATATGTAATGTTCGTACTTTAGTTAACTTCAGGGACTAGAAATATGGTGCAATATAGATTTTATTCTCTACCCTTTAACCATAATAACAAAATGAGGCATTTTTATTTTTTTTTCGCATGATGTTATTGACATACTGGAACTGAGCATGTATTTCACGATTTGTAGAAATATCATTAGACAAAGCGTACCTGGTGCCATATACCCAATAGTACCGAGGGTCTTGGTTTGTGTCATTGGCCTATCTTCAGTTAAGAGCTTTGCTATTCCAAAGTCACTTACACGGGCGACCATGTCTTCATCTAAAAGGATATTGCTTGGTTTCAAATCACAGTGCACCACCGGGGATGAATAACCAACGTGCAAATATTCTAGTGCAGCTGCAACATCTATCATGATGCCTATTCTTTGGTCGATGTCTAGGAAATTGTCGTGAGTGTAGAGCCACTTCTCAAGATTCCCATTAAGCATATATTCAAGCACCAGGGCTTTGAAATCAGGGTTGGAACAACTGCTGATTACCTTAACAAGATTCCGGTGGCGAACGTTGCGCATTGCTTCACACACTGCCTCAAAACTTTTGAACGCTGCTTGGAGTTGTAGATTGAAAACCTTTACGGCAGCAACCATCCCACTGTAAAATATCCCCTTGTACACCAGGCCAATGCTTCCCCTCCCAATTAAATTGTCCTCGCTAAAGTTGTTTGTTGCCTGAAAAATCTCGTAGTAGGAAATCCTTTTATTGAAAGGATAAAGCAGTGAATTTTCCTGAACCAGAAGATGTGAATTGCTGGCTCGTCGTCTAAGCAACCAAATTGCAATAGCAGCTGCAATAATTATCAACGTGATTGATGGCAATATATAGACCAGGAAAATTTTGGTCTTGCTGAATCCTGTACGTTTATTTGTGTCTTTACATGCCTTGACATGGAACTGAGGTGCTCCACATAATTTCTCGTTTCCAATGAATGATGCCGCTGTAAAGTTGTTAAAGGTTCCTCCATTTGGAATTTCACCATTTAATTCATTGAAAGAAACGTTTAGATAGCCTAAATGCAGAAGTTTCTCCAACGACTTAGGGATTGTGCTAGAAAGATTGTTTTGGGATAGGTCCAAGGACTCCAAGCTTACCATATCAGCAAATGATTCAGGTATAGGGCCTTGTAATCTGTTTCTTGACAAGGAGAGGCTAACCAAATTTTGTAGCTCCCCAATAGAAGTTGGTATGTAACCTGAGAATTGATTCCCTGATAATTGCAATTGTACAATGGACTTCATGCTGCCAATTTCTTGAGGCAGAGGACCAATTAGAAAATTGGAGGACAAATTGAGGAGGATGATATCTTTCAGGCTTCCCAAAGTTGATGGCATATTAGACGTGAGTGCATTGGAGCCTAACTGAAGTGTTCGCAATGAAGTAACGTTCGCCAAGCAGCTTGGTATCGATCCATAAATCTTGGTATTCCTCAAATTCAACTCCCCCAAGTTTGTTAACTTGCAGATATTGTCGGGTATCAACCCCTGTATCTCAGTGTCATATACTTGCAGCCGTTGGATTTTCTGCAGTTTTCCTATTGTTTCAGGGATTGATCCTGTCAAATCATTCTCTCCCAGACGCAAAGTCACCAAGTTACTCAGATTACCAATTTCACTTGGAATCACGCCGTTAATATGGCAGCCAGATGCGTCAAGGAATTCAAGAGAAGTGGACAGATTCCCGACGGAATTTGGAAGAACTCCATACAGTCTATTTGGTCCTATCCTCAATCCACTCAGGGACCTACAATTTGTTATTGAAGTGAGAAAATTTAGTACCAGAGATGGTTCATTTGTCAAAAGGTTTGGTCCAAGTCCAAGACGTTGGAGGAATGTAAGTTCACCTAAAGATGTGGGTACATTGCCGGTTAGCAGGTTGGAACCCAAATCTAGAGAAGTAATTTTGGAAGAATTTGAGATTGAGTTAGGGATTGTTCCAGTGAGTTGGTTGTCACCAAGATATACTCCTTGAACCATTGAAAGATTCCCAATGTCTTTCGGTCTGATTCCTGTGAATTTATTGGATGCTAAACTGATGTCTCGAAGTGATTCACAGCGTGGCAGACTTGAGGGAATTTCTCCAGTGAACTGATTCGCGCCAACGCCAATGGCTTCAAGCATCGGAAGTAAGTAGCACAAATCAGCTGGGAGGCTACCGGCAATTTCATTGGAATTGATATCAAACATCACTAATGAAGAAATGTTAAAGACTGTTTTTGGTAATTCTCCTGCAGTAAAAAGCAGAGGAAAAATAAAATAAAATGCCGAGTCAATATTCTAAAAATGAAATTCTTGTACAAGTCCCCAACATTTCTGAATATTACAAAATGGAGGAGGAGGAATGGTACCTTTCAAGTTATTTCGGCTAAGATAGAAAACTTGTAGTGACAAGTTCCCAATGTCTCTGGGTATGCTTCCTGTGAAATAATTGTATGATAGAGAGACTACGAGCAGTGATTTGCAATGCGGTAGACTATCGGGGATCTCTCCATTGACTTGATTGAAAGAAAGGCTGAGCCATTGGAGCCCTGGAATCGAGTAGCACAAATCCTTTGGGAGGCTACCAGCAATTGCATTTTTTGGGAAATCAAGTTCCAATAACGAAGAAATATTGACAATTGTTTTTGGTAGTTTTCCTGCCAAAAGAGAAGACTCTACGTAATTCACATGAGCATATGATGAGATAAGTTTTTCCACACATTAAAGGCTAAGAACAATAAAAATTAAATTTTTGACTACTAATAGGATATCAAACTCTTATATTCCTAAATTACCTTATTACAATATATTTGTATGATAAACATGTCCTTCATACATTATTGTGTTTATATATTTCATTCTCATGGGTGATAGGATTAACTAAAACCTAATTGATAAAGGCACCAGTTTATTTTAGCTGAAACTTAATTTATTTGAGCTTGATTAATGATTTTTTTTTTCATGGTTAAACGGCTAAACATTTTTTGTTCCTTAAAATACCCTTTTTAAATTTCAAATGTTTCTAAAAAATTAAGGGGTTTTTTACTCTTAGAAAGACAAGGCTAAATTATAACATTTTTCGCTAAACTTAAATATTTTTTCACTAAAAAGGTTAAAAGTTTATTAATACATTTTTTGGTAATAAAAACTATGAATTTAGCCAAAGAAGTGGGTATTCAGCCCCACCATATAATGATGATCCCAAAGCGTTAAATGGGTAAAAATTATTTTTCTAAAAATATCCTTTTTTTAAAATGTTTAGAGATATCAAGGGAGTTCTTGACTTTTTTAAAGGGCGAGGGTAGATTACAATATTTTTTGCTGAACTAAATATTTGTTACTACAGAGGTTAGAAGTTCATTAATGTATCTTATAGTGGCAAAAAAGGGTGAGGCTAAATTGTAACATTTGTGGTTAAACTTAAACATTTTGTCTCTTAAGAGGTTACAAGCTCATTAATGAATATTTTAGTGACAAAAGAGTATGAATCTAACCCAAATGGTTGTGTATCCAGCCCCGCCATGAAAATGTGAATCCTAGGGGTTAAAATGCTAAATATTTTTTTTCTTGAAAATACTCTTTTTAAATTTGTGTTTCTTAAAATGTCCTTTTATATAGGTTAGAATTTGTTTTATACTAGGGGGTATTTTTTTACTTTTAACATAGTATTAAGCTTCTTCCTCTGTAATACCCTTTTTGAGTTTTAGAGCTGTATAAAGTTAAAGGTATTATTTTGACTTTCTTTCATTGCAATAGTTTCTTTGAAATTTATTGTTTGTTAAAATTAAGGGTGTTTTTGACTTTTTATTAAACATTTCCATAAAAACTATTTAACTTATATACATGTTAAGAAGTTTTAACTTTTTTGGTACATAGATTTTCCATAGACAGAAAAACTTACAGATAACTGAGTTACATATGGTTGATATACAAACATTTTACATTAAATCAAGTTACCCTGAGCTTGGAATTGTAGATAAGTCTTATGTGCATCTTATTAACAAATATCTACCAAAACTTTTTTTTAATAGTTAAATACTTAAGAAGCTATCTTGACAAACTAATGTAAAATTTACAAGTATAATAACTTACTCAAATGCATAAACTTAGGACACAATAGCACACATTTACCTTCGTAATAAACGAATATTAGAAACACGTGATTCATAAGCTTAGATCTCATAAGAACATTGCTTATGTAAGCATTGAGAGCATTTTATTATGATTTCCTTTTTCGCTCTTTTATATATTTGAAACTTATCAAAAAGTCTAATTGATTTTTTAATCAATTGCAACGTCTTTGACTAAATTTAAAAAATTTACTGCTAAAGAGCTTAAAAGTTCACTAATGTATCTCTTTTAATGATAAAAGAATATGAATTTAACAGGTGCCAGTCAAGCCTAGTAATATTCAAGGCGCAGGAGCACCAAAGGGGCGAAGACTCCTGGAGCCTTTTCAAAGTGAGACGCAAAATGCAAATAAAATATATAGATGTTCTTCTTCCTTTTCCTTTCTACACGACAAACCGTTACACTGATTAAAATAGGAACTAAACTCCTAAAACTTGGAACTAAACATTGAAATCATCACAAATTAAAGCCGCTTATTATGAAAATTTAGTTTTACCATTACCAATACCACAATTGGAATTAAACTCCTTCAATAACTGAAAGTACCTTAAAGCCAAAAATTCTTTCCGTGGTCTTTTTCTTCTCTCCTTGGCAGCAAACTACATCACATGTGACGATAATGATAGCAATAACTTTTCGTCTCTTTAGTTCTCCTTCGTTTAGCAGCAAACCATCTCGTGTTTTAATTACTCAAACCATCAAATTAGTTCTCATGTGTTTTAATTACCTTTCACCAAGATGGCAATAACTTGTTTCATAACAATAGCAATAAACGAAAAAGATAGAGATAGGTTCAGCTCAACGGCATTAGATGAACACAAAAAATGGATATGTGAATAAAGGAAAAAGATAGAGATAGTGTCGACAGGTACAGTACTCAGGGCACTGAACCGATGGTCCACAGATGAATAGATGTTCTTTTATGGGTTTTATGTGTGAGAAAGAAAGGGATAGATAGTGAAAGTGTAATACCCCGGATTTTCGGCTACTTATATAGGTAATAATTTAAAAATTATACAAATTTGAATTAAGTAATGGACCATAGAGAATTTTCTTGGAGTCATTTTAATGACGAAATTAATATGTAATGGTCTTAGTGGCTAATGTGATTAGATTAAATATTATTTAAACAAAGAAGAAAAAGAAGAAGAGATTTCGACTTGGATTAGGATTTTAAGTCACACTGTGATTAAGTTAGTTGATTAGATTAAGTATTATTTAAAAGAAGAAGAGATTTCGACTTGGATTAAGATTTCAAGTCATATTGTGATAAAGTTAGTAACGAAGACTTTAAGATGTGTTATAATTATATGCATTAGCAATAAGGACTTTACTTGTATAGTAATTACACTAGCAATAAGGAATTTTAGTTGTGTTATAATTATACTAGAAATTGGGACTTCAAGTCATATTAGAATTAGATTGACAAACTATAAAAGGGGGAAGGAGACATAAGAGTCTTCCTATTTTTTTAGAGATAAAGGAGAGGAAAGAGAAAAGAGTCAATTGCATTTTTTTGGGTATTCAAGCAAAAAGGTGATGATTGATCTAAGATAAAGAGTCAAGTGCATTCTTTTGGGTATTTTCCAGCAAAAAGGTGGTGATTGATCCAAGATAAAGAGGAGATATTTGACATGATATTGTCACTTTGAAGTAAAGATCTAAGATAAAGAGGAGATATTTGACATGATATTGTCACTTTGAATTAAAGATCTAAGATAAAGAGAAGATTTTTGACTTTGAATTAAAGATCTAAGATAAAGAGGAGATTTTTGACATGATATTATTACTTTGAAGTAAAGATTTAAGATAAAGAGGAGATTATTGACATGATATTCGTTACTTTCAGGTAAGAGTTTTTACGTCGTCTTTTCGTTTCATACACGAGAATCTTTGCTTTTTCGTTTGATTTCAAAATTGAATTTACTTCCGAGCCTATTATTGATCATAACGCTTTTTGTAACGTTATCAATGATCTTGTTTCACTGTCTTAAAACTTGCATTAAAGACAGTTCTCATGATTTATAAATTTTTTCGTATTCTTTGTATTGTGATAAGTCATTCGCAATTATTTTAGCGTTCCGCACCATTCCCTATTCACGTCTAAAAAGGTTACTTTTCAAAGTTCAAGGCCACATGTCACATTTTTTTTTTGGTCCTTACACATTATTCATAATTATTTGAGCATTCCATTCTCTTTCACGGCCAAGAAGGCAGCTTTCTAAAGCTTTAATTGCCACGTGTCGACCTTCTACTGGCTCTTGGAATTAGTTTATAATTCTACCGTAACTGGCCTTGTTTCAACCATGTACTCTTTTTGCCACGTGTCACGTTTATGCTGGACCGTTGCTTATTGATGATTTTCTTTCATTCTCTTGGTTTACGTGTCATTAAGTTTTTACTCAAAAAACTTCTTTTGACGATATCTCATTCATCCGATCTCCTATTTAGTTGATTTTTATTTCCTTAAATTCGTATTTTATTTCCCTTCGATTTGAGTCTACAATGACTATTTTTGAACTTCAAATGAATATTCTCTATATTTATCAAATTACTTTGTGAGTGATATTTGTGTTTGAAAGTCACTTTTAATTATCGTGACTTATTTGTGACGCGCCGGCTGCGATATTCGACATGGTATTACCATGATTTGTGATGCTTAATAATAAGCAATTTGTGTATGTTACACCCACAAATTTTGGTAAATATATTTTAATATTCAACTTATTGGTTATGTAAACCCTCTTTTGGGTTGATTTGTTATTCGTTTGTGAATCGATATTCGACTTATTGGTTATTTAACCCATTTTCGGTCGTTTCTGTTATTCGCTTGTGAAATTCGACTGAGTTATCTGAATTTTTATTTATTTGTTCTATTCGATAACTCATATTTGTTTTTCGTTTTCGGTAACCTTCTTTTGGTCACTTTCGTATTCGTTTGTGAAATTTGACTGAGTTATCTAAATTTCTATTTATTGGCTCTATCTGATAACTCTAGTTTTGTATTCGTTTTTGGCTCTCTGTGTGTAAAAGCTTTTACTGGGCAATTGGTGCTCACCCCTTTGTTTTTCTTTTCCTTTCCCTTCCAGGCCAAAAGTAGCACGAAGGGCGAGATATTAGTATAGCGGTTGGAATTGCTCTGATTTTTTATATTGAGAATAGAGCTTATGATTTCTTTTGACGAAAAATCGGTTAGTTGATTTATTTTCCTTTGGGTTCAGATATTTAGTCTGAGAGATTTGTAATAAAGTTTTGGATTATTTTTGGGAGTTAAGTTTTGAGATACAAATCATTTTGTTTGTGGTATTTAGATGCTCTGCTCTACCATTAAGGTTGTTATATTTTGGATAGGATTGGGTTATGGTTTAAGGACGTGTTTGGACCCTCGGGTTCGAGGCGTTACAGAATGGTATTAGAGCTTAGGTTTGAGATTCTGTAGACTCCTAAGCCTAAGATATATATGTGTGTTCGAGATTAGAGCTTGGAAAGGTGGATTAAGTTTTGAGAACTTATTTCATATTGGAGCATAAGATTGAGACTTGGGCATAAAGCTTGGGATTTGGATCGAGTACGTAGTAGTAGAACTAATGTTACTTGTCTTTGGAATTCAAGTATTTAACCAAAGAGGATGATAGAGGCATAAGACTATGATATTTTGATGTATATGAGTAGCTCTATCAAATGGTAGCTATTTATTTATGAAAAAGATTGTGATATCAAGATACAAGCAATATGGTGACAGGTATTTTAGTGGTGAATTTGAAAGAATGCATTGGCATTACTAGATCTTGGTGTCACTTTAGTCATTTGTTTCAATATCCTTTGTGAGTATCTAAGTGTTAGATCTAGAAACTTGAAACCATAGCTGAATATAAATATCCCCTACCGAAAATCCTATGGTGGTCGTATGGTTTATACTTTTTGCTCCATTAGTTTCGATGATAGAGATTTGACAATTGACTCGGTTTTTCTGGATATGAAACAATTCGATATGATTTTGGGTATGAAATGATTGTTTTCCAATCATGCGAAGACGGATTTGCTTTAGAAAATAAGATGGTTAAAGGATAAGATCATGATCGTATGGTGACGAATTCTAACAACTAGTAGCTATGAGTTGTGTTGTGATTGAAAGATAGAAGTGATAGATGTGTGTAATTATATTTTGGGTACTTTTAAAGTAATAATTTTTCAGTGATGGATTTGGCAATAGTTTGAGGTGGTTTGCTTTGAGGTATCAGAGTGCGCAGCAAAAGCATGGTGATCTGTGGTGTGATGTGTAAGTGCATATAGAATTAATTATCCATATTGGCTAAGTCAAAGTGGTATACTTCGAAGGTTGTTCGATGGACTTGGGTTTTAATTTTGGTGTCAGAATAATAAAATAGATGGAGAAATAATTATCATTCGGTGACCTCATGATTTTGGTTAGTGAACTTCGCAGACATTGCATCGTAACATTTTAAATTGGGCCTTAGACATTGAGCTTGTGGTCTTGGTAGTTAATGGAATACAAATAGAAAGATTGAGTTTGGTGCTGTCTTGAGTAGACGTGTTTTTTAAGTAATAAGATGATTATGGGTCTATAATTATGGAATTTGGTGTTGAAATTTTGATTAAGTATTATCCTATTTAAAAGGCTAGATAATGGTGTGGTGATGCATTAGGCAGAAAATGTGCCAAAGAGCTTATCAATTTTAGTTATTAGTTAGTCTAAGTTGACAAGGAAGTGTCATTTAGAGAGTATTATGATGACTCCATTTGTGACTTTACCTAGGCGTAGACCTGGAGCACTTATATGATAATATAACGTTGGGGTTATGATGACAATATAAGTTAAAAAAATAAAGTTTGGGATCTCGTAAAACACATGTCGTATGGGATGAGCGTATGGTTTGGTAAGCTTGAAGTTAAGCGTGTTAATATTATGTGGATTATGCAAAGCGTATGGTTTTGTATATTATCAGAGTAGCGCAGTGGAAGCATGATGGTGAATTTTGAATGAGGTAATTTAGCTCAGTATGTTTCATATGCTAGATATGTCATAAATACTTCGAGGTTGAAATTTCGTTCAGAGGGGGAGGAATGTAATGACTCGTATTAGAGGCCAAGAAGCTACTTTTGATGATTAAGGAACATTCAATTCTGATGACATAATTATTTTAAGTGGGGGAGAATGTAATACCCCAGATTTTTGACTACTTATGTAGGTAATAATTTAAAAATTATACAGATTTGAATTAAGTAATGGACCATAGAGAATTTTCTTGGAGTCCTTTTAATGACGAAATTAATATTTAATGATCTTAGTGGCTAATGTGATTAGATTAAATATTATTTAAACAAAAAAGAAGAAGATATTTCGATTTGGATTAGGATTTTAAGTCATATTATGATTAAGTTAGTAATGAAGACTTTAAGATGTGTTATAATTACATTAGCAATAAGGACTTTACTTGTATAGTAATTATACTAGCAATAAGGAATTTTAGTTGTGTTATAATTATACTAGAAATTGGGACTTCAAGTCATATTAGAATTAGATTAACAAACTATAAAAGGGGGAAGAAGACATAAGAGTCTTCCTATTTTTTAGAGATAAAGGAGAGGAAAGAGAAAAGAGTCAATTGCATTCTTTTAGATATTCAAGTAAAAGGTGGTGATTGATCTAAGATAAAGAGTCAAGTGCATTCTTTTTGGGTATTTTCAAGTAAAAAGGTGGTGATTGATCCAAGATAAAGAGGAGATATTTGACATGATATTGTCACTTTGAAGTAAATATTCAAGATAAAGAGGAGATTTTTGACATTATATTGTTACTTTGAAGTAAAGATTTAAGATAAAGAGGAGATTATTGACATGATATTCGTTACTTTCAGGTAAGGGTTTTTACGCCGTTTTTTCGTTTCATACACGAGAATCTTTGCGTCTTTGTTTGATTTCAAAATTGAATTTGCTTCCGAGCCTATTATTGATCATTATGCTTTTTGTAACGTTATCAATGATCTTGTTTCACTATCTTAAAACTTGCGTTAAAGACAGTTCTCGTGATTTATAAATTTCTTCGTATTCTTTGTATTGTGAAAAGTCATTCGCAATTATTTTAGCGCTTCGCACTGTTCCCTATTCACGACTAAAAAGGTTACTTTTCAAAGTTCAAGGTCACATGTCACATTTTTTTTGGTCCTTACACATTATTCATAATTATTTGAGCATTCCATTCTCTTTCACGGCAAAGAAGGCAGCTTTCTAAAGCGTCAATTGCCACGTGTCGACCTTCTTCTGGTTCTTGGAATTAGTTTATAATTTTACCGTAACTGGCCATGTTTCAACTATGTACTCTTTTTGCCACGTGTCACGTTTATGCTGGCCGTTGGTTATTGAAGGTTTTCTTTCATTCTCTTGGTTTACGTGTCATTAAATTTTTACCTAAAAAACATCTTTTGACGATATCTCATTCATCCGATCTCCGATTGAGTTGATTTTTGTTTCGTTAAATTTGTATTTTATTTCCCTTTGATTTGAGTCTACAATGACTATTTTTGAACTTCGAATGAATATTCGCTATATTTATCAAATTACTTTGTGGGTGATATTTGTGTTTGAAAGTCACTTTTGATTATCGTGACTTATTTGTGACGCGTCGGCTGTGATATTCGACATGGTATAACCATGATTTGTGATGCTTAATAATAAGCAATTTGTGTATGTAACACCCACAAGTTTTGGTAAATATATTTTGATATTCGATTTATTGGTTATGTAAACCCTCTTTTGGGTTGATTTGTTATTCGTTTGTGAATCGATATTCGACTTATTGGTTATTTAACCCATTTTTCGGTCGCTTCTGTTATTCGCTTGTGAAATTGGACTGAGTTATCTGAATTTTTATTTATTTGTTCTATTCAATAACTCATGTTTGTTATTCGTTTTTGATAACCTTCTTTTGGTCACTTTCGTATTCGTTTGTAAAATTTGACTCTGTTATCTAAATTTCTATTTATTGGCTCATCTGATAACTCTAGTTTCGTATTCATTTTTGGCCCTCTGTGTGTAAAAGCTTTTACTGGGCAATTCGTGATCACCCCTTTGTTTTTCTTTTCCTTTCCCTTCCAGGCCAAAAGTAGCACGAAGGGCGAGATATTAGTACAGCGGTTGGAATTGCTCTGGTTTTTTATATTGAGAATAGAGCTTATGATTTCTTTAGACGAAAAATCGGTTAGTTGATTTATTTTCCTTTGGGTACAGATATTTAGTCTGAGAGATTTGTAATAAAGTTTTGAATTATTTTTGGGAGTTAAGTTTTGAGATACAAATCATTTTGTTTGTGGTATTTTA
>JAVXUP010002692.1:42500-47500 GCA_033070095.1 Escallonia herrerae
GTGTATGCAGTACACCGAAAAAATGAAAACCATTGGGTTGTCACAGGAGTGGAGTTGAGCCATAATCATCAGTTGATGACCCCCAGTAAGATTGGTCAAATTCATCAACACCGAGAAATAAGCGCGGCACACAGACAACTAATTTTTACAATGGCCGAGGCTAAAATTCCACCTTCTAAGATGATGGGGGTTTTCTCAAGCCAGGTTGGGGGGATTGACAAGTTGAGTTTCAACGAAGTAGACCTTCGAAATGAACTTCGTGCTCAGAGGAGAGAGTCTTTCGGTAAGAGTGATTCTCAAACTACACTTGATCTCTTCAGGTCCCTTCAGAGTGAGAATTCTGGATTTTTTTACAGTCTCCAACTGGATGATGAGAACCGCATTAGTACTATATTTTGGGCGGACCCCCGTTCTAGAGCTGCTTACCAAAATTTTGGGGATGTTGTGACGTTTGACACCACATACCGCACCAATAAGTACTCTATGCCTTTTGCTCCGTTCACCGGGGTGAACCACCACTATCAGTCAATCTCGTTTGGCTTTGCCCTGCTTAGGGATGAGACGGAGGAGTCATTTACGTGGTTATTTGAAACGTGGCTTCAAGCAATGTATCATATTCCTCCAAAGACCATCATCACCGACCAAGATCTGGCAATGAAAAATGCAATCGCTAAGGTCCTTCCAGATACTCACCATGGCCTGTGCACATGGCACATAAGCAACAAATATCCCGAACGGCTTCACCATGTATATGCAAACCATCCGTCATTCAAGACTGACTTTAATACATGTGTGAAGAAATCGTTGACGGTAGACGTGTTCGAGGAGAGGTGGGCCACGTTAATGGATACTTACTATTTGCACAATCACGAATGGTTACAATCGTTGTATGAGATCAAGACACAGTGGGTCGGTGCCTACACCAAGAATTTTTTTGCAGCCGGAATGACTACGACCTCGAGAAGCGAAGCTATGAATTCATTCTTTGATGGGTACGTAGGCCAGTCTTCAAGTATAGCGGAGTTCGTACTAGAGATGCAGAAAGCCGTTGACAGGCAATTGTACCGTGAGAGAGAAGCCGACGCGGCTACAGTTTGCAAAGAAAGAGCTATACTACTTTATTCACCTTTAGAGGCTCATGCGGCTCAAGTCTATACCAAGGAAATGTTTCGACAGTTTCAAGAGGAACTACTAAAGTCGAATCAATATGGCATGACAAAGTTGCACGAGTATTCCACCAGAGATATCAAGGTTTATGCTTTGACAAATGTGACGAACTTCGCCAATCCGTGCTCTTCGTCGGCTCCGAGGACCAGACGACATTTTACCGTAGCAGTTTGTAAGGACACCGGGTTGGTTAATTGCAACTGTCAACTGTTTGAGCATAAAGGTATACTTTGTCGACACGCGTTGAGGGTTTTGAGCGCCAAGAATGCTAGTGAAATCCCTCCACCGTATATCTTGGAACGGTGGACGAAGGAAGCCAACAGAGTCCACGGTCACATTCCTTACGTGCCCAATGTTTCAGTTGATTTCGAGCAATCTGAGACGCTGCGATATAATCACCTTTGTAACATCATGCACGGTTTATCAATGGATGCAGCGTCGACATTTGATGGGTACAGGTATCAAGTTGAAGCAGCCGCACGGGATAAGGCTAAGCATGCACAGTTTAGGATGGCATTACCAGAAACTGTGGACACTCCGACTACCACGCAACTCCAGGCGGTAGATTCAATCGAGCCAAACAGCCAGTCATTGACGGTACTGACCTACAAGGTGAGGAGGACGATATTTTTGATCCAATTATTTCTCAAACAAAAGGGCGAAAACGAGCAATACGCATGAAGAATCCGATTGAAGAAGCAACGGGTCAAAAAAAATTACGAAAGTGTGCGTTGTGTAACAAGATGACTGATCATGACAAGAGAAACCATTATAAAGTGTTAGGTATCGAACCTGGCAGTATGGTCGAGGAGGACGATGATGAGGAAGAGTGTTAGGGTTAATGTTTCAGTTGTATAAATTGAACTTATATAATGTTTAAATTTGTGATTTGGTTTGTGCAATCTTTAATTTGTGATTTGGTTTGTGGATTATTGATAGTTTTGGTAACTCCGTTTTCGGGCACACTTTAGGCCCCATTTGATAGCTTCCGAAAAAAGTTGTAATTTTTTTTGTCACTTTTTTTCCGCTCATTGCACTTCAGGCACGCTAGTTAGCCCATTTGTAAGACTTTCGGCGAAAAACGAGACACATTAATTTTTGAGTTTTCCTAGGAAGGGCCTATTCGGGCACACTTTAGGCCCCATTTGATAGCTTCCGAAAAAAGTTGTAATTTTTTTTGTCACTTTTTTCCGCTCATTGCACTTCAGGCACGCTAGTTAGCCCATTTGTAAGACTTTCGGCGAAAAACGAGACACATTAATTTTTGAGTTTTCCTAGGAAGGGCCTATTCGGGCACACTTTAGGCCCCATTTGATAGCTTCCGAAAAAAGTTGTAATTTTTTTTGTCACTTTTTTTCGCTCATTGCACTTCAGGCACGCTAGTTAGCCCATTTGTAAGACTTTCGGCGAAAAACGAGACACATTAATTTTTGAGTTTTCCTAGGAAGGGCCTATTCGGGCACACTTTAGGCCCCATTTGATAGCTTCCGAAAAAAGTTGTAATTTTTTTTGTCACTTTTTTCCGCTCATTGCACTTCAGGCACGCTAGTTAGCCCATTTGTAAGACTTTCGGCGAAAAACGAGACACATTAATTTTTGAGTTTTCCTAGGAAGGGCCTATTCGGGCACACTTTAGGCCCCATTTGATAGCTTCCGAAAAAAGTTGTAATTTTTTTGTCACTTTTTTTCGAATGCCGTCATATGAAAGGTATATTCGCGCACATTTTAGCGCCAAATTCATAGCATGCGAAAAATTATGTACATTTCTTTTTGGTACAGTTTTTTGTAACATCACAGCAGCTAGCCACGCACGTCAGGATAATGGTAATGAAGGCGTCTAGCTTCATTCTTTTTCAGCTCCCAGGCTATCCTATACCTAAACGTCAAGGCATCCTTCCTAGTCCACGAGGAGTGTTTGAGCACTTCCGAGCGAGCAATGTAGTCCATGTACTTGAGGACGTAAATCCCGCAATCGTGACCGTTATATTGCTTTGGTCGGTCCTTTATCATCACGACCGTCCAAGGGTCACCCTGTGGCCGTCCGCATGCTAGCGAGAGGACAGTAGTCTGCATCCAACAATAAAAACGAGAATCAAGCCTATGAGACAAGAACAATATACTATGAGCCAAGGTCAAAAAATAAATACTAACCACTAAAGTGATGTACTCGTTGTACATCTGTGCCAGCAGCTGTCCAGGCTCGTCCTCCCTTAGGCTATCGTATATGTGAACCGTTCTGAACGCTGGATGGAGAACTAATAGGAACCAGTGGTTTGCATGATGACAGGGTATCATGATAAGGTTCGCATCAGCAGCGGGACATTGATAGTCTGCGTTCATCATGCCTAACACGTTTCGACCTGGTTTCCACTTACTCCTGCCGCCCCCTCGCCTCCATTCTGTGAATTCTCTCACCGTTAATTCCACAAAATGAGTGGGATACATGTTAAGCTTCAGATATTCAGAACGGTTAAAACGTTGCTCTCTAATCCGGAGCAGTTCTATGTAAGCGTTCATGACAAAATTTGAAAGATCTGTCTCCGGCGCCAACGTTCTGATATCCTCATGACCTAGGAATGTCGCAAGGGGAAAGTCTGCTGAATTGACAGGCTCATGCCCGAAGTAGTGCCGGTCGATCCAAGCCATCTTGTCCGACCTCAATGGCTTCGTCGCTTGTCCTTTGTCCGACCGAAAGCTTGGGCGCGAGGCCTGGATTCCTACTTGGGGAACCTGACTCTGGCACTGAGAGTCGTATGCGTTTGGAGGCAAGCGACTATATGGCTCCCATACCTGACTCTGGGGCTGATAGTCGTACGCGTCAGGAGGAGGGCGACCAGACGGCTCCCACACCTGACTCTGGGGCTGATAGTTGTACGCGTCAGGAAGAGGGCGACCGGACGACTCCCACACCTGACTCTGGGGCTGATAGTCGTACGCTTCAGGACGAGGGCGACTAGACGGCTCCCCTTCGTAACCCCGGTACGCAAGACTAAAGTTTTGAACTTCAGTCTTGTACTTCTCAATGGACCTCTTAAGATTGTCAGGAGCCTGCGCGACAAACCAGTCAAACGACTCCAGCTGCTTGAACACCTCAATGCCCTGGTCAACCTAAAAAACATGCATAGAAAATATGGCTAATCATATTTGACAAATGGTCGATAAGGTGCGCAAATAAATTATCAAACAACACTAGCATGACTTACAATGGCCAATGCCCAGAACTGGTCATAGACCTCACGTGGCGCGTACGATGTCTTCTTCACTGGGAAGGGCGATTCACCCTCGTGCGCGTCACCCTGAGAAACCACTGTAAGTATTCCTCAGTACTAATGCCGTCGTGCTTCAGCGATACAAGGCTATCATACGTTTCCTGCCAGGTATTCCACTGGTGCACCTCGTCACCCAACAAAATCAAGGCATCAGCCACCTCGAAGTTCGGCCCTCGACCACCCCTGTATGGCCGCATGTCTACAGCGGGTTTTGGTATCCCTTGTGGACAGCCAGCTTGCTTCATAGCTCGATCGGGCATCTGAAACTCACATTCTTCGAAGTGAATGAGCGGCACCCGAACCAAACCTGCCAGCACGTACGACACCGGAAGTTGCCAACACCACTCATCCAACAGATGCATCACCTTGCCATATGGCTGCCACGTCACCTGGGATGCATCTAGTATCTCTAGTTCCCCCCGATAGAACTTTAGATGGTGGTGAGGGTCTACCCGTCTCCTCCTCCGGTTGGTCGTAGGCCCCCAGGCCCACACCCTAGGCCACGTCTCATCGGAATCTACCAACGGTTGTGGACGACCCATGGGTAGCCTCTCGTAAGACCAA
>JAVXUP010002692.1:55000-65000 GCA_033070095.1 Escallonia herrerae
ATCTGTGAGAAACTGATCTTGTGATAGGTACTCCATCGGAGAATCCTTTGACTGTTTCTACGGTTCTCTGTAACTTTACTATCCACCTAAGGGATGGAGATTTTTTGCGGATCTCATGATATTTATTGTTTGAGGTTTGACATCGTGCGAGACATGAATTGATTACACTCTAATCATGTATCTATAAGTTGTTAGAGAAAAGCCTAGTCGGAGTTAAGTTTGTGATTGATCTATGAGTAAGAATAGTGTTTTGGAAAATGACTGGTGTTAAGACCAAAAATTTTGGTTTAAGGGTACAAGAAGGAATTTGGAATTTTGCTCTGTCATCTGAATCATCCTTTGCATATTGAATTCAAGGACGACTTAATTGAATGTCAGCTTACGCTGAGACGTCAGAGAAGATGTCATTCATGCTGGTTCGTCTTATTCTTTTCCGAGATATTTATCTGTCCTTTTGAATATATTTGGACTTGATGAGGTAGTATCTGACACACTGGCCAAGGAAAAGTTACGAATCTTATTAAGGACCAATAACTCCTTCTCATTCTAATCGCTCTGAGTCGTTGGATTGACTTTGCTTCATCAGACTGATATCATTGTTTCTGTGTCTGTCATTTCGTCTAGAATGTCACAGAATTCTGTTGTGAACCTCGAAAGCCAATATGCATGATTTTGTTAAAGATTTTGTGCTTTGATTGCCCGACTATGATTATTACTATCATTACTGGTATAGTTTCCCCTACTTGGATATGAGGTTAAGTAAATTCCTAAGCCTCGGATAGTATGTAAGCGAGAATAGACTCTGAGAACGTGGGTTAAGTGTGGGTAAGCTATTTGAGAATTCTATATAAGATTGAGATCTGAGCTGAATACGTGATGGTAGACCGTATGTCACTTTCTTTTTGGCAATCGAAAGGTTTTAAACATTTAACTGAAAACAGATGGTTGAAGGATAAGGCTACGAGGTTTTTGTACATAATGTGACTGCGAATCAAAAATGATGTGACATTTAGAGTTTTAAAATTTAGTGGAAGTACAAGACATGTGAGTGCAAAATCATATTTCGCTTTGTGTTAAGATAACGCATCTCTCTATAATGACTCGGGTAACAGTTTGGGTCTATTTGATTTAAGGCACTAGAGTGTGCAACGAACTCATAGTAGTTATAGTTTTTAGTCATTCTGTGAAGTAGATGTAGAACCGTAAGTATGCAATACAAAGCTATGTTAAGATAACCAGTCTCTCGGCGATGAATTTGACAATAATTTTGACTCGTTGTTTTGACGTATTAGAGCGTGCAGTGAAAGCCTATTGGCTACATTTTTGCTGTCTACTGTGAGGCATAAGTGCTTATATGAATTGGTTACCCTACTCATGATAGCCTTGTTAGATTGCAAGTCACACATGACTATCGCTTAACATTTTAATACGCTCCGAGCCTGGGGTTAAGCTTACAATCATTAAGTAAGTTGCACAAAGGATAAACTCTCTGGTATATTATCGGTAAAGTGCAATAAAGTTTGTGGTATTAGAGTTGATTTTATTTGTTTGATATGGACAAAATTCGGAGCGGCGTAGGTTCTGCTCAGTGGTTTTGTACCAGTTAACTCGTCGCTCGTGAAGTTCTGGAATAGTTAGAGTGAAGTGATTATCCGACGGGGTTTCTGTTCGATATTATAATTTGGATTTAAACAGTTGCGTCTGGGTATTCGTGGGACAAGAATCTGGGTACGAAAGTCGGAGATAGCCTAGCTACTACGAGACAATTATAAGAATTTTGTGACGGAAGCGTGATACATAGATGTGATAAGTGATTAGATATCCACAAGCAAATTTCGAGGATGAAATTTTTATAAGAGAGGAAGAATGTAATATCCCGAACTTTGGGAGCTGGTTAAAAATACCATCTAGGCTCTGAAAAATAAACGGGAGTTAATTTTGAGTAATGCTCGGCGATTAGTAGTGCATTGAAGCTTAAAAATATTTTGGGGCAAAAATGTAATTTTCAAAATTTTGGGGGCATTTTTGTAATTTTAGAAAACTTCGAGGGCATAACTGTAAATTGATGTCTTGTGACGAAAAGTAATAAAATAGGTGATAGTATGTGTTTTAGTGATATTTAATCAGATCATAATTTATTCGGGGCCAAAAGGTAATTAATTAAAGTTTGGGAGTTATTTTGCAATTATGGAAATTTGGGGGGGTTTCTTTGCAGTTTCTGAAAGTAAGGATTAGGTGTCAAAATTTTGGGGGTCAGATTATGTTTAATGGCCACCTGGTGGCCATGCAATTGGACTATTGTAATTGCTTAAGGAAATAAAAGAAGAAGAAGAAGAACCTTTCCATTTTGGGAAAGGGTGAAAAGAATACAGAAAGAAGAACAAGAAGCAGAACAAAAAAATAGAGCAAGAAGCAAAAAAAATGGATATGGAGAGAGAGAGAGAGAGAGAGAAAGAGAAAGTTGAAGTGTTCTTTTTCAAGGTAATTTGCTTTTGTCCCTTGTAAATTCTAGGGCTTAATTGCTTGGTTTTATTGTGTGTTCGTAGGGTGCGTTAAGCATGATTGGCGTGAGTGAGGTGAGTTTCTAGACAACTTGTTAAGCTATTCGAGCATGGGGAAAAAGCCAGGGGACAGAAACAAGGGAAGCCGCAACGTATTTGCTCCTGTATGGGGAACATAGGTGTGTCGTGGTGACTGTGAATGGACCGTGTGTGTGGGGTGTGCAAGAGCAGGTGTGAAGAACGCAAAGTGTGTGTGTTTCAGTGAGTATTGTGCTTCTTTGTGTGTGTCGTGTGTGAGGGTGCCACAGATAAGTGGTTTTGTGAGTATGTTGGTGGAACCTTATATATATTAAGCTCACATATGGGTGGAATTAGGGGTTTTTCAGCGTGTTGAGGTGTATCAGTGTGTTTCAGTGTGTGTCGTGAGGGAGCGTGAGTGTGTGTTCTTGATCCGTGGGTGTTCATGTGTGTGTAATGGTGGATGAATATAGGTTTTATTTTGTGGATGGTGGGTTACGATGAATCTAGGTTAGGTATAGATGTTAGAAAGTGGATTGGTGTGTGATTCTGGGGGTTGTATGTATGAAGTGGCTCTCGGCAGAAGGAAGAAGAGAGTGTGTGCAGCTGAGGTGCTTTAGTGTGTGTTTTAATCTAAATAATAATTGTTATTGTCACTAAAAAGGGGGTATTATTTAGGTAATTTTTCACGAATTTTTAAAAATAGTTAGGGTCCAAATTAGACAAACTTAAAAACTGTAACTCCCAATGTTTTTACGAGACCTACGCTCTGGAATTCTTCGAGAATTTTCAATGTCCACGAAGAGCGCTAAATTGGTGTATCGATTAAAGAAATTTATCTAATTAATTAACCTAGTAAACTAAGCTATTTTAATCTGAAATTTTTATGGAAACTCTATTTTACTGACGTGATTCATATTCTAAGATTTCGGGCCATTCTGAAGCCGATAGGTATTTTTCGGGGAACTAGTCTTTTAGTGCTCGGTCCGACACCGGTTCGGAATTTTTGGACGGAAATTTTTAAAATACTTTTTAGTCCAGAAATGACATTTGGATACTTAAAATAGCATTTTAAGATATTTTGGGATTTTTCTGGTGCGAAAACCCTTAGGGTGTTTTGGTAATTTACCACCCCGAAGGGGTATTTTGGTAATTTTACCTATAAGAGGTATTTTGAAGTAAATTTGCATACAGTAAGATTATTTTAGTGACTTTGCCTTTGGAAAAGTCATTTTGATGATTAAAGTGTAACGTGGGTATTTTGGTAAATTGCCGCCACGAAGGGGTATTTTGGTAGTTTGATCTAAGAAAAGTATTTTTACATAAATTTATATATGGGAAGTTTATTTCAGTGATTCAACTTATGAGAAGACCATTTTGGTCATTTAAGCCCGAGAGGGGCATTCTAGTAATTTTACACCCTATGGGCGTTTCAGTAATTTTACATACCCGGTGAAGGGAGGTTCATTTTTGGAGCATGTGTGAGTTCGTATTATGTTATACTTTTGTTCTGTAGGCTGTATTCTAATGGTTTGATTATTCCGTTTAGGTTAAAACTAAAGACTTCCGATTAGGATAATTTAGCTGCAGATCCAGGTAAAGGATTCTATTTGAATCCTGGGGAAGGACTTTCGTCCGAACCCTTATTTTGATAGCTCGTACTCGTAAGTAATCATTTGATTTACTTATGGCTAATGCCAAACTCTGAATTTTGTATGGCTATCAGCATGTTATTGTCTAGAAAACCCCAATATTGAACCTGAATCGATTATTTGGAAATCTTGTGATGCTCGCCTGTATTGCATGCTGAGCAATTTGATAATTGTCTGTATCCATTCTTCTGGATTGTTGCGCTTAAAAATTGATAATTATTCGCAATCGTTTTTGTTGTTTATCTCTGATTTTCTTCTGAAAATTCTGAATGCTGACTTATGTCAGTATGATTATTGTTACTGGAATCCGAATTGATTTCGGCGATCGAGCTTATGTTAAAGCTCACTGTTATTGTTGATTTTTCTATGTTGACCTCGGTTTCTATTCTGTGGGAGGGCTTAAAAGGCTGGTCTGAATCCTGCAGGAAAAAGCAGGCTAGTACCCAAGTGGACTAGTATTTTAGTATATCGTGCATGTGTACACTTCTGTGCTTTGCCGGAATGGCATCGCGACCGCCCAGGATCAACGTTGATTTTGATTTTTATTTGCTCTGTACACTGTCGTGACTATTACGAAAATGTCTGAAAAGTATTATCTGAAATAATATGTGCTTCTGTTGAAATCCTTCGAAAAACCTTAATTGTATTTGGAAATGATGACTCTAGAAATGATCTATTATCGATTATTCTTTTTGGATTCGGTCATGTTTGTTCTGGTTTATTTTGGTATCTATTTCTGATGAGTTTTTTATCCTTTTGGAAGTCATTAAGTTTTTGACCATCTGAAGTATTCTGAAAATTTTCGTCGGTTGGATTCTTTGAAATCGTTTTGTAATCCTGTTGGTAGTCCTTGTGCGACCTTACTGAGCTATCAAAAGCTCACCCTTCATTTGGCTCCCTTTTGTAGGTTATGATAAGCTGTAGCAGGTTTGGGAATGGGTAGAGTCTGCGTGAGGTTCCGATGAGCCCATCACCACTGTATAGTAAGACCCCTGCGCGGGTCGGTACTGATAATTTGTTCTTAGGAAATTTGAATTGCGAAGAACCTAAGCTGTAATAGTTTAAGCTAAGCAATTATGATCCAGTATTTTGAGAAATCTAAGTTGATGCTGAATTAGATGATTTGGAATATGTGTTAGTGAACAGGTTTGACAGGTTTAATGTGATCTGGTAGGTTAGCGACCCGGGAGTTCGGGGCGGCGGAGCTCCGGATTTCTAGGGGCCTTACAACGTCAGAAGGGCATGCCCAAGAAATTGTGAACAGTGGACTGGCTTCCGTATTCTCTGACTTCTTTGACAAGGCGAATACAGTTCAATGTTTGAAAATTTTATCCAAAACTGAACCGAAAAAATATAAACATACACGAAAAATGTATCTTTTTCATCATCATTACAAAAATAAAAACTGAAAAATGTAAATGTACAGCCCCTTACTTTTTTAATGTTATGACACACCAAAATCTTAAAGATTCGTAATACATCTACTCTCATGTTATAACAATGTTTGTATTGTTACACATTTTTTCTACTCTCGCGTTATAACAATGTTTGTATGGGAGCTGATCTGTTGATAGTGCTAGCAAAATAAGAGAAGTTGCTAGCACGATCTGGCTGTCCACAGGCGATCTGCGGACGGCCCAGATATTTTTTTAAGTCTGTCCACTACATAATGTAGCGAACTATTTTTTGACAAAAATACCCTGCAGTTCAAAAAGAGCCCATCCGCAACATTATGTAGCGGACAAATCTTTTTCAGCCTTTTTGTCTTTCTCTCTCATTTCCCTCGTTAATGCTTTGACATTCTTTCCTTCTCTCTTCTTTCTCTCATCATTTTTTTCTCTTTCTCTCTCCTTCACTTATTAATTTTCTGACTCTTTTTCTTCTCCCTGTCTGTCCTCTTTCTCTCTCTCCTCTCTCCTCTCTCTCGTCGATATTCTGCTTGGACTCCGTATCCATCAATTTCATGATTTCAACTTCCACCTCTCTCTTCCTCTTTTCTTTAATAGCAGAACAACAGTCCCCACCGTCTCCACTTGTTGTGCTCCTGCTCTTGCCATCTCCCTCCACCTGTCATGAGCACTCACCGCAAGGGTTGCGTCGCATTTTTGGTTTGATGTTGGTTGGTCTGTCTGTTTTGGAAGCAACTGGCTTTTAGAGGTCAAGACAATGTCTAGTTTTCGGTGGAGAATTTGGTCGAACTTTGGGTTTGACTGGGTTTGGCGGTTTAGTTTATGGAAAACCCTTTGTGGGTTTTTGGATTGGGCTCTTTGGTCATCATCATCCGTTCTTCCCTTGTGTTTTCATTTGGAATTTGAATGCTGAGGTTTTACGCAGATGGGAAACATATCCCTTGATTCCTGCAAATTCAAGTTCTCCTGCTATCACCGTGTAGCATGCCATCCAACTGTAACTTCCAGCAATCGGAGAGAGAGAGAGAGAAGAAGAAGAAGAAGAAGAAGAAAGGAGGGGAGAGGAGGATGAGAGAGAAAACAAAAAAGTGGTGAGAGAAAGAGAGAAAGGAGAGAGAGAAAGAGTCAGAAAAAAGTACTGCCTCTGTCCGTTACATAATGTAGCGGATGGAGCTGGAGGGTATTTTTGTCAAAAATTTATTTGCTATATAATGTAGCGGGCGTACTTAAAAAAATACAAAAAATAGATCTAGACCGTCCACAGATTGTGCGTGGATGACCATATCGCGCTAGCAACTTAACCCATTTTGCTAGCGCTCTCAACGGATCAGCTCCCTATATATATATATACATATATATATACATATATGTATATATATATATATATGTATACATATATATATATATATGTATACATATGTATACATATATATATATGTATACATATGTATACATATATATATATGTATACATATGTATATATATATATCTATATATATATATATATGTATATATGTATATCTGTATATATATATATATATTGCGTATTATGCATGTGCTAACATTGGTAATTTGCGTATTATACGTGTGCTAGCGTTGGTAATTTACGAGCGATTGATAAAAGCTTCCAAACTTGACGATTTTTCATAATTTTAGTTGCAAAAAAATGGATTTTAACCTTGGACCAAAAGATCCCTCCGTATTATACGACCAAGCAAACCATATCAGTACGCTCATATGGGATGGTGGAGTAAGATACTTATTTAGATATAAAATGGCTTGGCAAATTATGAAAGGCCGGCCTAGAGCGGTTAGGTATATTGTAAATCTGACAAATGCCGAGAATCCCTCCCAACATGATTCCCCCAGTTGACATTGTACCATTACACTGTCAAATTTTTTTAATAAACTATGATTATTTAGAAAGCTCTCATTGATTTGTGTTGAAGATTATTGATTGATTGATTTGTCTGATTTCCGTTGAAGATGATTTGAGTTTGGTTTTTTTGGCTCTCATTAAGAATGATTGAAAGGTGGAAAACAAAATGTGTAGCGGACAGTTTCCAAGTGTTGGGTGAAGACATTCTGTTGGTCTGTCCGCTACACAATGTGGCGGACAGTGGGGGAAGTGAAAATTTTCCCAAGTGTTGGGTTAAGACATTCTGCTGGTCCGTCCGCTACACAATGTAGCGGACAGTGGGGGAAGTGAAAATTTTGCAAGCATTGGGTTAAGACATTCTGCTGGTCCGTCCGCTACACAACGTAGCGGACAGTGGGGGAGTGAATTTTCTAAATGTTGGGTTAACCGTCCACTACACAATGTAGCGGACAGTGGGGGAAGTGAAAAATTTCCAAGTGTTAGGTTAAGACATTCTGCTGGTCCGTCCGCTACACAATGTAGCGGACAATGGGGGAAATGAAAATTTTCTAAGTGTTGGGTTAAGACATTCTGCTGGTTCGTCCGCTACATTGTGTAGCGGACAGTGGAGGAAGAAGTGTTGGGATAAGGCATTCTGTTGGTCTATCCGCTAGACAATGTCGCGGACAGTGGGGGAAGTGAAAATTTTCTAATTGTTGGGTTAAGACATTCTGCTGGTCCGTCCGCTACATAATGTAGCGGACAGTGGGGGGAGTGAAAATTTTCTAAGTGTTGGGTTAAGACATTCTGCTGGTCCGTCCGCTACACAATGTAGTGGACAGTGGGGGAAGTGAAAATTTTCTAAGTGTTGGGTTAAGACATTCTGCTAGTCCGTCCGCTACACAATGTAGCGGACGGGGAAGTGAAAATTTTCTAAGTGTTGGGTTAAGACATTCTACTAGTCTGTCCACTACACAATGTGGCGGACAGTGGGGGAAGTGAAAATTTTCTAAGTGTTGGGTTAAGACGATGTAGAGTGATGCAGTTTTAATAAATTGGCGCCCGAAGACTTGTTTTAGTGACAGAATCAACAATCTCAATATCGATAAATAATAAATAATGTACGATTCACAATCAACGATCTCAATATATTGAGGGTATCTCAAACGGCACAATTAAGCGAGAAAAAATTTGGAAACATAATGAACATGTATACGATAAATTTGGTTATTAATAATAAATTAGGGTTCACATTGGGGGAAAGAAATTTTTTCACAAGCGCTCCGATCAAAGATTACAACTTGAAAATCCCACCACCCAAGGTGTTCAAACACTACAAAGTCCCCGAGTTCGAGGCCATGCTAGCGCACGAAGACGTTCCAACCCTCTGCGAATTGCTTTTTTTGGGGTCGGCCGAGCTTCAGCTTGATTTCAACCTGCCAGGCCCCCTTGCGGCTATATAATCTTGAACTGTCATGAATTGTTGTAAATTGATTGGTAAAGGCTTCCGGTATGTCCTAACAAACACAATACAAAAAATAGGTTAGTTTTTAACCAAAAGATCAAACTTTTAACACACGAAAATACAGAGAAAGAGGGATGGCCTACAAGTTCATTCTCAAATCCAGGCATCATGACTTTGAAAAAGTGTTTGCCTGCCAGGTGCAAGTTGCCAATAAAATCGTAGGTGGTCTCCGATCCAGAAGCCATCGAGGTCGGCGATGAGGGGAGGACGATGGTGTCGCCGGAGATGTGGGTCGCCGTAGATGGGGTAGCGGCTTGGGTTAGATGTGTGTGTGAGAGAGAGAGAGAGAGAGATATAGCGGACTGATAAAAGCTGATTGCCCAGTTTGATTAATATATATAATAGGATAGAGGTCCGCTACATTGTATAGCGGACATAAATGAAAACCAAAAGTTTTTCTGCGATGACGTCCGCTACATTGTATACGCTACATTGTATAGCGGACATAAATGAAGACCAAAAGTTTTTCTGCGATGACGTCCGCTACATTGTATAGCGGACATAAATGATGACCAAAAAATTAGGACTATGCATATCCGTCCGCTACATCAGAAATCGCTACATCAGAAAAAAAAATTCCAGTGTCGAACTTATATAAAAATTATTACAAATGTCAAACTTATATAAAAATTATTACAAATGTCAAACTTATACAAAAAATTAAAGGTCCACTGCAGCTTGTTTGTCCTCATCTTCGGCGTCATCTTCTTCCCCATCTTGCAAACCCCCTGGACTTATCCCCAGTGCCTTGTAATGGTTCCGCTTGTCGTGGTCGGTCATTTTGTTGCACAATGCACACCTTCTCAGCTTTTTAGGTTGAGTTGCCGTTTCAATTGAGCTTTTCATCCGCGTAGATCTCTTGCGGCCTTTCGTTTGCGATATAATTGGATCCAACGGCCGGATATCATTGTCGCCTTCCTCCCCCGGCTCGTCATCTTCTGATTCCGTCGTAGGCTCGGTGTCAACCGCATTGCTGACTGAAGCTGCTTCCAACTGGTCGACGATGGGCTCTTGCTGCTGAGCTACCTCGAGGAGAT